>OW203768.1:27852785-28132212 GCA_934045905.1 Leuctra nigra | reverse complement strand
ACTCTGTGGGAAACTGTTATCTTAATTCCTTTCGAAATAATTAAGCGAGAGGAGCGAGCGTCTCCACTTGAAACTTATGGCTCGAATCTCTGGGTTTTTTTTCGTCTGTGTGTGCATCTGGCGTCTCCTCCCAAACGAAGAAATGGACCAGGCCAATTTTTCACAAAACTTATATTACTATTCTGGTTGTGGTCAAAATGATTTTTAGCAAGTTTGCTTCAATGGATTCATCGGAAACTTGATTTTTGTATCGTAGCAAAGAAATCTTCTACGAAATTTTCATAAAATACCAATGGACCATGATTACTGCATTTCTGTAGGTATATCAGAAGGCATTGACATTTGTTTCACAATTATTTTGACATTGAAAAATGTTCATATTCTGCCTATGATTATTCTTGCTGTTTGGCGATGCTTTCTTGGGAAGTATTTGGTAAATATAAGGATTTGTGGCAATCTTCCCAGTTTCTGAAGAAAATTAGAACTCTTTATATGTAATCCTGCAAGTGATTATTTGAGGAATTATTTGTGGGATTATTTGTGATTATTTGATCGATTGGTTAGATGTGCTGCAAACCGGTGCTCGCTTATCAACGCGTAACACTGAGCGTTTTCCTAGTAATTAATACATATTGCTTGAGCTAAGTCAAGCTTCTTTCTGCTACTCTGGTGAGTGTTCGAGTTCATAATTAGACTAGGATAACGCTCTGAGTAACGCGTTGATGAGCAAGCACGGATACGCGCAACACCTCGAACCGAAATCTTGTATACAAATCTTCAAAAATTCCAAAAATATTGGTCTAAATAACCATACAAAGTTTTAAGTCGATCGATTGAACCTTTATGATTGAATGGTTCCTTGTTAATTTTCAAAAATCACAGGATCTTGTTCCAAAAATATACTTGGGACCACTCATAGGATATAAGTGTGTATACACAATATCAGATCAATCTGTTAATTATTAGTGTCATAATTATGCGTTTGAAAGTTCCTGTTCTAACTACCTTGGAACATTGGAACTGAGGCGTCAATGTTGCCGTGATCCACAGCAACAAGCAAAATGTCCGTAAAATGTTAATAACTTTTGTATTTAAACACAGATGTGTCTAAAAAATTTAAAAAACACAGATAATGTTGGTCCCAATGACCATGCAAAGTTTTAAGTTGATCGGTCAAACGGTTCTAGTTTAAATTTAAAAAATCACAGTTAAGATAGTTTAAAATTTTAACCAATGGGAGGATTTGGCTGAAACTTTGTATGATTGGGTAAAATGTTAGTAATAATGACTTGTCAAAATTTCAAATTGATCAAACCAACCAATCGAAAGATATATTTTTTTTAAATTTGAACCAATCAGGGGATTTCAAAAAAATTAGGGTCTACAATGCCCGGAAATGGTCAGTACATGTGTGCAAAATTTCAGCTTGATCAAAGAAAAACTGTGACTTGTATATCGTCAGTAACAGAAAAAAAACACACAAAAAGAAAAAACAGTGGTCCGTGCCAAAAGAGCCAAAAGGAGACGCTCGCTTCGCTCGCTCAATGAGGATGTATCCGAGAAATAGGTATAATTTACAGTACGTAAGAAGTTTGCTGGAAATGTTTCAATGTATTAGTGTTTCAACAACTCAATTGAGAGAGAAAACAAAGATGAACTGGGAGACTCACCGTATCCATCATTTCGATCATCTTGGAAAGCAATGTCCAGTTAACCATTTGGGGCAGCTAGAAAAAGCACAAAGTCTATTAATAAACTGCGTAACTATCTTAGGCTCAGATTTTCAATACTCTGCTTAGACCAGTCAAGTTAACAAAGTTATTCCAACTTGTAGGAATGTCATTTGTTGTTTCCATGACAATACAGTCCTAATAAACCATTAAGAAGACAGAGAAGTATTGAAGACTGGCCCTTACTATACTTTTAAACTTAGATCAGGGGTAACACCCCACACACATAACCAAGGGGTCTATTCCCGAAACAGTTATCACGCCATTACTCCAAGTTATGATATCATAAGAAGATTTGTCCTATCTCTCACCATGCTAATATTATGATTTTTCGTCATATCATAACCTTATGACGTGATAACTCTTAAGAGAATAGGGCCCCACACAGTATATACGCAAGAATATTGTTTTTAAGTTATACATGTAAACCTTTATTCAAAGTGTCTGAGTAGTCTCTGTAGTTACTTAGTAGTCCCACAACGCCTTTTTTATACTTGCACCAAAAAAGCTTATACACTTGCATCAAACCCGCAAAATCTTCCATTAGCTCCTCTTCTTTATCCATTCCTGTCCTGACTTGAATATTTCCCAATTGGAAAATTACTTTCTTCAGACAACTCTGTTTTTCAGCTTCCATCTTCAATTCTTGCAATCATTTCCCTCATTCTTATTTCTGGCTCTCTTCTTACATAACATCCTTCACCTTAAGAGAATACCAAGGCTTATCAAATACACTAGAATCCGTGTCTTACAATCATTGATTGATTTTATTAATTTACAACGATCAAAAGCTAGAAATTAATTCACATTGAATTTCCATAACTAATATTATGCCTTCTGCCGTTGTCCGTTCGGATAATTGAAGTGCTAGGTGCAAAAAGTAGTTATGTCACTTAGATGCTAACAGTAAAAGTGGGTTGCTCCAGCCTTTTTATATGAGTGTGTGCGCGCCGTACGACTTGGCTGGCGTGGAGCGACCGCTCCACTAGATCGTAAGCCTTTTTATTTTAAAGTTGGGCATTTTAACGGTATGTTGAGTGAAAGTGTGCTTTTCGTACGACTTGATATGGTGTGAAGATACCGCTCCACTAGATTTATCATTTTTTACTGTGTAGATACGTCCAACTATAACTAAATTTAAATCACATTAGATAACTTATATAAATCCAGCCGACTTCCAGCTGTTTCTTCCTTCACTCACCGCTTGAAACAGAGTCTGATGTCTTGTGTTGTCAGTAGATTCGCACAAACCAGTTAGAACGTACAGAGTGGTGCCAATCTGTGTCCCCTGTAAAATAAATCAATACATTTGTTTGGGAAATAGACTTTATCTTGAAAATACCAATAAGAGTAATATATTGAATAATAAAAAAATATCAGTTTGCATTGAATCTATGGTCGGTGACAGGCAAAGATGAACCCTGTTTAGCATTACCAGGTACAGGCCGACCCATGCTAGAGCGGATTCAACTTAGCCTTGTAACGGTTTGAATTCGGCGCTGGCGCCAACGTCAAGTCGTTACCATTAGCCGGCATTTGTACCCATATTTGGAGGGTCGCCTAGAGCAGAAAAGATGTCATGCGCAATGGTCAATGATAGTCGAGTTCGCGGATCGGCGACCTGAGCTCATTCTCTTTCTCTGGCTGACCGTCGTCGACTTCACATCGCCGCGTGAGTAGTGTTTAAATGTAGATTGTAACCACGCTAAGTTGTAGCGGATATAACGTAGTGCGACTGGTCGTCCAGCCCCTACTTGCAGGTTCAATCTTGAGCTTTGTTAACAGAATCATTATTGTGCCCCTGTGGCCTACTTGAAATAGAGTAGTTAATGTATTTTGTCGTTGCGTAGTTTTTGTATTGCAATCAAGTGTGGCCACACTTGGATTGTCTCCGCGGAGAGTCAGGCAGTCAGGGAAAGGGCACCCTTTTCGGATCATCAAACCTATCTAAATTCAACATTGTATTAAGTAAGTCCAGTAATCTTAGAACGTCGTCTGTACGAGTTCTATTTAAGTAAATGTCCGAAGTAATTCGGCGAGCATCTTATCACGGAGGAGTGTAAGTAAAGAGTTTATTATATTTATCATTGTATTGTATCAGTCTTATTTGCTATTCATTCAATTGCATGTGTTGTGTTGCCTCCAGGCACACAGCTGATGAGGTTACGACCTGTGTTGTACACAGAGTCCATTTACGCGAGGAGGTCAAACCCCCGGTAATCTGTTATCTCATTCTGATCATTTGTATGTTGTGTTTATTTGACTGTTCATTTATTCCTCACTTGAGGTTATGTAATAAAACCATAATTAATGTCAACTGGACATCACAGCTTTATGTCTTGATAGTCTAGCACCTAGTTCTGATCCTATTGCTCTCGCTCATGTCGTGTCTCTCTCTTTGTCAACTACCACGAGATCACCCGCCCACACCCATCTCCAGCTGTTGCTAGCCCGGCACTGGTTATTTCTGCCCGAGGCGACGACGCCGGCGTGGCATTTTGGCGCCCCAACGTGGGGCCTGGTGATCAAGACGCGACGTGTGGAGCCCGAACGTTGGCATTTTGGTGCTCAAATCCAAAATCGACGTGGGACAACAACGACCTTCAGACGCTTGTGCTTGCTGCGATTACCTCGAGATACGTTTGACCTTCGAGTTACGTGAACACGCCGTGCATACTGGTGAGCTGTATCGTTCTGTCATTATTTATCCCTGTTAC
Source organism: Leuctra nigra (assembly GCA_934045905.1). Lineage (NCBI taxonomy): Eukaryota > Metazoa > Arthropoda > Insecta > Plecoptera > Leuctridae > Leuctra > Leuctra nigra. The sequence continues at coordinate 28,127,765 of OW203768.1, read as the reverse complement.
GTAATCTTTTCATCATGGACGAAGCCGAGTCGTTAGAAGAAATTCATGCTTTAAGCGAGCGCCTGCAAACAGCAGTGACCTGTATCTAAAACTTTGATGGTGACGGACACATTTTTGGAAATACAGCCTACTATTTCCTGTGAGATCCGCGAAGTCGAAACTCGTGGCGCAGAAGATAGAAGACGAGGTATTCTTAGTGTACGACACTGCAGAGATCTTAGTTTGTGACCATGGTCCTGAGTTCATAGGAGCTCCTTGGAAGAAGATGGCTCAAGAGTCCAGACTACCATAGTACTCTTCACTACAACGACAAACGTCATCCACAAGCGAACCCGACGGAACGCGCTAATTGTACTGTTCTAGGTATGCTGAGATCATACATCACCGACAATCATATGCTATGGGACAAGAATGTGCCGAAAATAGGTTGTGCCCTACGTACAGCAGTGGACGAAGTAACTGGCTAGACACATGCATACGTTAACTTTGGGTCGTGAAATAATTCTGTGTGGTATAGACCACCGACGCTATCGATATGGCGATTATTATTGTCGCGGACAATGTTGACAAGATGCAAGGACTAAAATCTATTTTTACAGATATTCGCGCTCGTTTGAAACGCGCCCTCAGCAAAACGCCGTGAGATACAACCTCCGACGACGCCCGCTGGAATTCCATGTTGGCGACCGAGTCTTGAAGAGAGACTTCCACTTGTCCAACGCTGCCGACAACTATGCAGCCAAGCTAGCGCCTCGATACGAAGGACCGTTCGAGATCAGCAAGAAAACGTCACCGCTGATCTACCGTCTCAAGGACCTCGATGGACGCGATATCGGAACCTGGCACATAAAGGATTTGCGTAGTTATTATGATAGTTAGCCTGTAAGAACTCGAAGAAAAAGAAAATTGTATTTTCTTTTTGTTGGGGTTAACGGGGAATTGTAACGGTTTGAATTCGGCGCTGGCGCCAACGTCAAGTCGTTACCATTAGCCGGCATTTGTACCCATATTTGGAGGGTCGCCTAGAGCAGAAAAGATGTCATGCGCAATGGTCAATGATAGTCGAGTTCGCGGATCGGCGACCTGAGCTCATTCTCTTTCTCTGGCTGACCGTCGTCGACTTCACATCGCCGCGTGAGTAGTGTTTAAATGTAGATTGTAACCACGCTAAGTTGTAGCGGATATAACGTAGTGCGACTGGTCGTCCAGCCCCTACTTGCAGGTTCAATCTTGAGCTTTGTTAACAGAATCATTATTGTGCCCCTGTGGCCTACTTGAAATAGAGTAGTTAATGTATTTTGTCGTTGCGTAGTTTTTGTATTGCAATCAAGTGTGGCCACACTTGGATTGTCTCCGCGGAGAGTCAGGCAGTCAGGGAAAGGGCACCCTTTTCGGATCATCAAACCTATCTAAATTCAACATTGTATTAAGTAAGTCCAGTAATCTTAGAACGTCGTCTGTACGAGTTCTATTTAAGTAAATGTCCGAAGTAATTCGGCGAGCATCTTATCACGGAGGAGTGTAAGTAAAGAGTTTATTATATTTATCATTGTATTGTATCAGTCTTATTTGCTATTCATTCAATTGCATGTGTTGTGTTGCCTCCAGGCACACAGCTGATGAGGTTACGACCTGTGTTGTACACAGAGTCCATTTACGCGAGGAGGTCAAACCCCCGGTAATCTGTTATCTCATTCTGATCATTTGTATGTTGTGTTTATTTGACTGTTCATTTATTCCTCACTTGAGGTTATGTAATAAAACCATAATTAATGTCAACTGGACATCACAGCTTTATGTCTTGATAGTCTAGCACCTAGTTCTGATCCTATTGCTCTCGCTCATGTCGTGTCTCTCTCTTTGTCAACTACCACGAGATCACCCGCCCACACCCATCTCCAGCTGTTGCTAGCCCGGCACTGGTTATTTCTGCCCGAGGCGACGACGCCGGCGTGGCAGCCTGTCCCCGACCTTAACCATTTCGATACTATACTTTCTGACATCTGTTTTAAACGGTTTTGATTGCGATCATTAATTAATGTCTTGCCATCGTTATTAACTCGAGTTCAAGTGAGATAGTTGTCGACAATATAATACGATCCAAATCATTATTATATTCTAATATAAATATTGTGGACTTATATTTATTTACCAGCGAGTTCTTGTTAATGATTATATTAGAAATATAATTTAATATGAAAGGTTTTTATATTGATTTTGAATGAAAAGAAAAAAGTTGTGATTTGGAAAAAGCTGGCCAACATAACAATTCAGAATTAAAACCATGACATTTCTCATACTTATACCACATTTACATTATTTTGACCTGAGAGTAATTTATTGGTGTTTAGATGGCATACTTTTGGTCACATAAATGTGAAACAATTTGATTTAGTCGCGACTTACCGTTTTATAAGCATTATTTGTATTATTGCCAACATACACACTGCAGAGAGTTGGTTGCAACATTGCTCTTTCGTTGCCAGGGAGACAGTTGTTTATTAGTAAAGTAAAGAAGGATAATGGCTGCTGTCAAAAGTGTATAATTCCAGTTGACAGGATACTTTTTTTTAGTTTTTTATTTAGAATACACATAAATAAAACACTTTGATACCGTCACTAGACCACGAAACACCTAAGAGGTGTTTGTCTGTGGTATAATACACAAACATGTTTCTCTGTGTTCCTCTTTGTGATTAACACTAACATCAATGTTCCTTGTTCAAAGGAACACAAAGATCATGGGAGATGAAAGTCCAAATGTGATGTGATCAAAAGTTCAACATAGTCTGAAGAATGTCGCGAAAACAGTGCCCGAGGAATAGGTACATTGATCTTTATTTGTTAGCAAATGGCGTATGAACTGGGTGTTATCCAACCACTAACCCTCAAAAGGCTTATTTCATGCCAAAGCGGCCCAACAATTTACGTCGCCATCTTTAATGTTGGTCAAACTTGGTAAAATTGTTTATAAACCTAAAGAAACACATACGTATTTTTGTTTCGCCATATCTCTAACGGTGTTGGAGGGACGCACCCCTAGAGAAACCAACTTTAAGCAGGGGTGTAATTACAATATAAATCATATCTTTTGATCCGTTTGAGATAATGGAGTGATCTTTTTTAGAAAATATTGCTAATGGCGCAACCTTTGAACAAGTTTCATTAATTTCAAAACATTATTTTTGCGACAGGGGTGACCAAACCAAATTTTGACCATAAGGCCCCCCCCCTCAAAAAAGGTCACTTTTAAAATTCTCAATAAAATATATGTTACTAGTCATTAGTATAACTACAACCTCAGCAAGTTTGGTTATGGGGCAATGAGTAGTTTTGGAGTAGTGAAATAAAGTTCGTAGTCATGTTTGAGAAATACGTGTTTTGCGAAGCCATTGCGCTACAAGCAGAGTTCCGTCACAAGGTTATTTGTTATAGGAACAAAACGATCATATGAAATATTTCTTTTGAGACGTTGACTTTTTGAGACTTTTATTTCAATTAATATAGTATATATTTATTTTACAACTGGTAGTGGGGCACTTGTGCTATAGAGATTGTCCAATTCCCACTACCAGCAAAACACTGTATATTTTTTGGTGTTTTGAAAATAAATAATAATATTAAAACAGCAACGATTATAGTCAAACATTTATGACTTAAATCACTGTGAAGTGAAAAGGAAACACTACTCTAACATGTTTTGTTGACATTTGAAGGGATTGACACTTTTGTATGTAATTATTTCGTAATTGAATCCAATAACTGACGTGCACAATTTTTATCCGAGCAGTAGGTACGTTATTGTAAATAAATAATGAATACAATGATAAAATGATGATGAATTTCATTTAAATTAGCAGCTTACCTTTTGTGCACTGAAAGTGGATCTCGTCACTTTCCTAAAAACTAAATCACATTTTGGTATAAAACACCTTCGGGGCATTTTAAATATTGATATTTATTTATTATATTTATATTTATATTATTGTAATTAAATGAAGTTTAATTAACCATCCATCCCAAACATCGGAATTACAGAATGTTTACCTTAATTGTTTGAATTGTGAGCTGCGCCTTCTAAATCGAAAATGATACCGTTCTTGATTTCCACAACTATTAACAGCTACCGGCCGAGCCACCGACGTAAGTAAATGATTCCAAATTTCCCCACTAGGAAGACAACTTGGGCAGTAGGCAGACTTTTTTTTAGCATGATTTGGTGCTAGAAATTAACCCAGAGAGCATGGCCAGTTTGCACTCCATATCAGGCGGCGCGCGCAACGATCTAGACTTCTTAGTCTTGTTGTAAGTGCACGATGACAGCTTAAAGTATATCCGGAATAGCTGAAGTTCGCATTGAAGGCCCAACATGTATGACCAAATATCCAGAAAAATCAAAATCATATTGTCGATGAGACTTTTTGTAGAATATGATTCACAATGGCCACGTTGATAAATGTACCAGGTGTGTTGGTAAAGCCGCATTGATTTCTATTGCAACATCTGTTTTATCTCTCTGCTTGTAGATCAGGACTGTCCGTGCCTGTTGGAATCATGCTAGAATCCAACAAGTAGACAACATTGTAGTACAATTATATTATTGCTTGCCCTTTTGCATTAGACTGCTCTAATGAGAACTCGGTCCAGCCGGGGTCTTTACTAACCTAAGTCGGCTCCAACGCTGACATGCTATACCTACATTAGTGCAGCGGCTAAGAGGAATGATCGTTTATTTTGTGATACAAGCATGAAATTTGGTGTAAATGTTCCTCAGGACATACAAAAAGATTTGACTATGATATCATTCGAGATTTTGCCCATGGAGTCAGTGGTGACCTCTGGCTGTCAAAATATATCAATCCTGATAATTCATGTCTGCACCAACATTTTGAGTGAATGTTTACTCTACTAGGAAAACGCTCAGTGTAACGCGTTGATGAGCGAGCACGGGTACGTGCAAATTCTCGAACCGGAAATGCGTACACAACGCAAAGAAAACATATACATCCATATTTAATTGCAATATGATCACTCAATCAATAAAAAAGTATATTATGCTTTCCATCGAAACTTGAAAATAGCATCTAAGCACCCTGGTAATATTGCAAATCAGATTCAATTCAAGTGGCACTGGAAAACAATTCTTTCGATACTTCATTACTGACAGATTAAAAAATGTAAATAAGTTCATACGTTCTTAACTGATTCAAATGAAATTTTGTTAAATAAGAGACAATATTGGTCTTAACGATCATGCAAAATATGAGTTTAAGCAGAATTATCGAAGACCGTTTTAATTTTTAAGCCTATCAGGAGACATTTATTTAAATTTTATCCAATGAATGGATTTCAAATATAATTAGGGCCTGCAAACAGTTTAGGTTGGGTTTACATGTGTGCAAAATTTCAGCTCGATCGAAGAAAAACTCTGACCTGTATAGCCAAAATATGAGTTTGATCAGAATTATCGAAGACCGTTTTAATTTTTCAGCCTATCGGAGATATTTATTTAAATTTTAACCAATAAATGCATTTCAAAAAAATTAGGGACTGCAAACAGTGAAGGTTGGTTTTACATGTGTGCAAAATTTTAGATCGATCGCTGAAACGGTGCAACCTGTGTATCGGCTATTAGCAGCCAAAAACCAAAAAAAAACAGAGGTCCGTGCCAAACGAGCCAAAAGGAGACGCTCGCTTCGCTCGCTCAATAATGACCATCTGCATACAAGTAATTTAAAAATAAATAAAAAAATAAATAAAAAAAAATCAATGTGTCATTTGGGGGTCAAATTGCAAAAATCGTATTTATTGATCAATTTATTTTAAATTTGTTTAAATGAGTGTTAAACGATGATAAAAACCAGACAAAAAGCAGGAAAGAGCCTAATGGGCCCAAATAGTAAAAATTTGAATATTCATTTTGGTTTAGAATAACAACAAAACCTAATAAAAAATTGGTTTTAATAGAACAATTTTCAATTCAAAATGTGATTTCGCCATTAAATGTGATTTTTTTAAAAAACTTTAACCACTCCAGTGGCTACCACTTACCTCACGGTCAAAATCTCAAATGTATCATATACACATAATTTTCATATGTGCTATAAAAAATAAAGAATTAAATCTAGGTCAATAAATACGATTTTTGCCATCTGACCCCAAATTACCTCCAAATGACAATTTGTGCAAATTTTTATAATTTCGTTTTTTTTAAAATCACACGGACTTACTTTGCAGATGGTCATTATAGAGCAAAACTTTCGCTTACATGTTGGTTAAGATATGAGGATTTATGTAATTTGACCATAGACATTTATACTCACTAGAGGTCACCACTGAACCCATGAACGATCATTCCTCTAAGCCGCAGTACTAATATAGCGTGCCAGCGTTGGAGCCGAATTAGGTTTGTAAAGAAGCGGCTACGCCGGTTGCGTATTTCCGAAACATACACGATTTGGGGCCTGACTCCGCCCCTGTGATCTACGGCACTGGCGCATGCGTTATATAGCGTAGTCGATGGCCAGCATGGAGCGTGGTGATTATTAGTGAAATTAAAGTATTTAGTGATGATAAATGAAAATATGAGGTGGGAATACTATGATCACATTTTTCTATTCAATTCAAATTATATTTGAAGTTTTGTGTGAAGAATAGAACATATGTTTGGATTTACTAAACCCTATACTTCAAAAAGCATTATCATATATGTTAGTAAAACACACCGTTTTCACCCTCAAAAAGAAACTTAAACGGAATTTAAAATTAAAATTTATGAATGAAAATGTTCACTTTTGAGTGTCAAAATGGTGTGTTTTACCGACATAAATGTTGTTATTTTTAAAAATAAGTTTTTTAAACACATAAAAATTTAGGAATATTACCTGTAGCTTTGTCTGACATTAATACTTTTGTGCACCCATTATGGATAAGTACCCATTTGATGCGGTTATGAGATGGTTACAATCAACTTTTAGCAATGCCAATGATAACCAAAAATATAGGTTTAATATTTGTAAATTATTTAAATACCTATGTTGTACTACATTATTATTGTGTCCTTGCTGTCAATTGTGGATTTCAATTTTGTATTTTTTTGAATACAGTGTTCCTATTTTATTAACTATTGAATAACATTTTGTATTCCTTTTTCAATAGTCGAATTTATGAGAAAATATCTAGTGGAGCGGTCGCTCCACGCCAGCCAAGTCGTACGGCGCGCGCACACTCTCATATAAAGGCTGGAGCAAACCCACTTTTACTGTAAGCATCAAAGTGGCATTTTCGGCCTACTGGATCTTAAAATTGGAAAATCTCACATTGTTGCGATATATCTTAATTTCGAGCTATGGCCCACCCTACAACATATACCAAATTTGGGAACAATAGGTTACGCCCTTTGCGCGCTAGAGGGCCGTGAAAACAGTGTTTTAGGGCGGTTTTCATAATAATAATAATCTCAGTAGTAGTAGTAGTAGTCTCCTGGAATTCAAATCCGGTAACATGGCCACAGCCTAAACGGCTGAACCGATAGATCTCACATTTTTACCACGTGTGCACTTTTGGCGTCTGATTTAACCTTCACCCCATTAATTTTTTGTGCCGCCATTTTGAAACCGGAAGTGACGTCATATCTCGACAACGGCTATACCGATCGGAACGAAATTTGCGCCAAACGATTCAGACGGTAAACTTTATGGATTATCAATAGCAACAGACTAAAATTTATGTGAACGAAACCGGGAATGACGTCATGAAATTTGAAATACATCGATTGGCATTTCGGCAACAAATTTGATCCGATTATTTTGTTATTTATGTAACGTATGTACTTTTGATATCTCATTTGACTTATTATAAAACCAACCGGAAGCCGCCATTTTGAAACCGGAAGTGACATCATATGTCAATAACGGCTAAATAGATTTGAACGAAACCAGCGCTAAACAATTTAGACTGTCAACTTTATGTATTATCATCAATAATATTTGCAGTTTCCCATACCGAAACCGGAAATGACGTCACACATTTTAATAATCTCACAAATTTACATTTTGATACAATAAATATACTATTTGAGACAGCTTATAATAAAATGTAATCATGTTTAAATTATAATTCAAGGGGTCAGTGATTTCAGCAGCCATTTTGAAACAGGAAGTAACGTCATATCTTAAAAATTGGTTGACTGATCGGTATGAAACTACCGCCAAACGATTCGGAAGGTCATCTCTATGAAATAGGAACAGTCACACTAGAAATTCCTATTTATAAGACAGGAAATTACATCATTCAAATTTAAAAATTATTATAATCCCCTCCTATATAATGAATACATATTCAGAAAACTTAAAATGATACACATCATTTATAGATATACATTCTTTGTGGCAGTGCAGTAAGTTCAGCAGCCATTTTGAAAACCGAAGTGTTGCCATATCTCGGAACTCGGTTAACTGATAGGAATGAAACCTTTGCTATTCTTCATGAAAGATCATTTATAGCAAATATATAGTACCATACGCAGATTTTCATTAGTAAACCAAATTGTCAATGGCGACTATTTTTAATGGATTTAGTAATTGTTCAATTGACGTCACAAGTTCTAAGAATAAACTAAAAAAAGGAGTGATATCCCCATAAAAAACACTCCGTGTAAAAATACCAGCCAAGTCTCTACAACTAAAAAAAATTATGAAATCTAAAAAATTCTGCACTGAAAAGTAGTGATATCAAAAAATGGTCCAAGTCAAAACTTTATTTGAAAATCAAAAAATACTTGGCGCATCGTTTTTTTAGGGCATAATAGGTATATTACATGTATTATGTATATTTGATGTATATTTTCTATCTGGTCTATACTTCTAAACTATGTATACACGATGCGCTAAGTATTTTTTGATTTTCAAATAAAGTTTTGACTTGGACCATTTTTTGATATCACTACTTTTCAGTGCAGAATTTTTTAGATTTCATAATTTTTTTTAGTTGTAGAGACTTGGCTGGTATTTTTACACGGAGTGTTTTTTATGGGGATAAGAATTACCTGACATGTCTTATTTTATTCATAACATTCCTTTTGTGGCTGAACCTGTTTTTAGAATTGGTTGTACTTTATGCATACCTATGAAAAATATCAGTTGCATTTTTTAAGTACCTAACTACATTCATACCTTACATGGCATTGGACGTCTTAGTCTATTAGAAATTAAATCACGCAATGATTTGATAACTCATTTCTTTATAATGCTATCCATAAGGAAAAATTAAAACCTCAATCTAATTCAATCGAATTAGCTAAACATTTCAGAATGTCATGTAGACAATGGCCTCACAAAATCAGTTCTAAGTTCTAACGGATTAACTGTGTGAGCTCTAGGCCATTTCAAAAAAAAAATAAAAAAATCAGAACACAGTATGCCTTTCCATGCAATAAAATAATCCCTTTATAATATTGATACATTTTATGTAAGTACGCTTGTAAATATAACGCAGCTATGAATAAGTGTGAATATAAATATATCAATGTATTAATTTTATTACGTGTTTAGGTAATGATGCAGATACTTTCTCAAATATAATTGAGGCATTTGTTATTTTTATACATTTAAAAATCTACCGCCACTTGCGTGAGGAAGGAGTCACAATCGTATATATATAACATAGGGACCGAAATCGTGTATGTTTCGGAAATACGCGGCCCCGGCTGCTGTATCCATGGATATAAAAATAAGGTATACTAAAAACACAACATTTTATAAAAGTAAAAAAATTAAACAAACATATTCCAGTAATATAATCTATAATCATTGGGTAGCATTTTTCTTTGACATTTTTTTTACAACTCTACTGTTTTGAGCGAGCGTAGCGAGCGTCACCACGGTACTCTTATGGCACTTTCTCTGAGTGTTTTTTGTTGTTGTTTTCCTGCACTGCCCAGGTCAAACCGCACAACCAATCGATCTGAAATTTTGCACACATACTAACGTAATATATGCGGTCCCTAAGATCGTTTTGAAAGGGATCCTGTTATTGGTTCAAATTTAAAAAAAAAAAACTGTCGATTGGTTATTCCGATCAATTTGAAATTTTGACAAGTCATTAGGACCAACATTGTCTCCAATCTTACAAAGTTTCAGCCAAATCTTCCTATGGGCTTAAATTTCAAACCATCTTTTCTGTGATTTTTAAAATTTAAACTAAAGCTGATTGACCGATCAACACAAAACTTCGCATGGCAATTGGTACCAACATTTTAGGTATTTATGCTAATTTTCAATCTAATCTGTCGTTATTTTGCTTCTGCTCCAAGGCTTGTAGAGCAGAAAAGCAGTCCACAATTTACAGTAAAATGAAAGCATTTTTGAGCAAGCGCATATCAAATCGGATGCAGTACAATGGCCAAATCCTAAAATTGGTATAAGATTTAAAAATATCTTCTTATTGGTCGACAATAAAAATGTTCCGATTAAGTTCAAATTTTGCACGGTGATCAAGACTAATATAATCTAAACTTTTACACATTGTAAGCCCAATCAGTTAAGTATTAATTGTCATTTTACGTGTTTAATATGGGTTGTCAAACGAGATTTCTGGAAAAAGTATGTAGGTAGGAAAGACACGACACAACAGATATGTTATTCATCTAGCGATTTCCTAGTAATTTAGTGATGAGCGTGTACACTATTTGTAGTTCTTGGACAAAATTTAACTGCTCTTTTCTCGTACCATCAATCTTGGTAATAATTGCAACTTTAAAATAATAAAATATATGCTTCTAGTTAAGCGATTTTACAGAATTGTACTTTTGTAACACAGAGTATGAATGAACCACTATCACTGTTATTGCATGGTCAGATAATGTTTTAAAAATAAAGTCCTGTTACTTTTGAGCGAGCGTAGCCAGCGACTCCCTTATGCTCTTTTGGACATTTTTTCCCCTTTTTTGTTTGTTGTTTGGCCCGACGGCACAGGCACAATTTTATTCCGATCGAGCTGAAATTTTGCACACATACTAATATCATTATTTCTTAATCGTGTATAGTTTTTGATAGCTGCCCTCCGATTGGTTCAAAAATGAAAATATCTCCCGATTCGTCAAAACTTAAAATGGTCAGATCAGCCTAAGTTTTAACCTCCGCTTTGAAGGACTATGTTAATGCAGGGAAATTAAAGATAAATTTAAATATTCCCGACATGTGTGAACATAAAACATGTTTCAATATTTAACTTTATAATGGGTTATAATTGGACTTAGACTTCTGCTGGTTGTATTGATATCTAATATCGAGATTGGTTATGATTGTGAGAATCAATTTGACTTTTCATCTTAATTTATCTTTTATTTCTTCAAAATAAACTTCATGCAATCCAGCACACACAAGAGTTTGTTTACAGCTTGAAATGGCGGAAAATATACCATTTTCTTACCTGAAAAGACGTATTGACAAGATTGCATTCCGCAATCACAAGATATAGAAGCAATGTCAAAATGATTTGTCTAACTGTTACTATCACCACTTTTAAATACTATTTTATTATTTATTTATTTCAACAGATGTCATATGACATTCAATGACAAGACAAAAACTAACGACATCCAACAGATACTTAGATCGTACCCAATCAGGGTCTCATGATGTAACAGAATGCATTGTTTATATTTTTGCACTTATTAAAATGTTATCCCTAAAAATTTTGCAATGCTATTAAAACTACTATTTTCTCTTATTAGGAAAACGCTCAGTGTACCTCGTTGATGAGCGAGCACGGGTACGTGCAAATTCTCGAACCGGAAATGCGTACACAACGCACAAAAACATATACATTCATATTGAATTGAAATATAATCCACTCAATCAACATAAAAATATATGCTTTTCATCGAAACTTGACAAAATCATCTAAGAACCCTGGTACATATAGAAAATTAGATTCAATTCAATTGGCACTGGAAAATTTGTATCTCACAGTTATTAAAACTGTCAATAAGTGCATATGTTCTTGACTGATTGGGCTGAAAATTTGTAAAATAAGAGACAAGCACAATGCAAGCATACAAATGTCAGTAAAATGTCTATTACTCTTGAAGTGCATTAAAGATTTGTCAAACTACACTTATTGCTGGTGCCAATGACAATGCAAAATTTGGTGATGATCCGTCAACCGATTCCAGTTTTAATGGCACACAGAGTTGACGTTTCTTTCATATTGCCAAGCCAAGTTCCACTAACTACTAATCAAGTTTCCGATGAAATTAATGGATCGATTGTGCTGGAAATAAATTGCCTTTTGCTACGGATAGTAATGAATCTTTTGTAAAAAAAAAATTGGCCAGATCCGTTACTTTGTTTAAAATGTAACGCGAAATACACAGAGGAAAAAAAAGAGATTCGAGCTCAATCGGTCAAGAAAGTGTACTCTTATTGAAATGTTTAACTGTTTGAAATATATTGACAGAATTGTGATGGTATCGAAATGAATGTGAATTATTCCAAAGCAACTTGTATATGATTTTCTTTATGCTACCAGAGTGTATAGATGGACACAGTTTCAATAAAAATCAGGTACTTTTGCTGACTAAGTGTGTCATATTATTTCAATTTAATATGGATGTAAATGTTATGTTTTGTGCGTTCCGAAGTTTCGTTTCGAGATGTTGCGCGTTCGGGTGCTCACTCATCAACGCGATACACAAAGCGTTTCCCTAGTTTTAAAAGGGGGGACAATGGCGAAATTTCTTATTTCTACAATAAAATTGCCGTCGCCAAATAAATAAATTTATAACTTGTAAATTTATAAATTATTTATATAAATCATCGTAAATTTTCCGTCGCCATTAGTCTTTGCTGCTGAACAGTGCGACGTTAAGCCCCAGGAAACAAAAATGCAATGATTCTAAAATTTTTAGGGTTTATGTTATCACAAAAATTAAAATTTTCTGAACATATTTGTTTAATATTTTTTTTTTATTTTGGGTTTGAAAATTGTTTTTGTTGAAAACAACCACTTCTATTTTTTAGTTTAATTTCCACTTTTTTGTGATAACAAACTCCAAAAAATATTTAAGGATAGGTACTATAATACATAGTTATCAAACGTGTAAGTGGAATTTTGAAAATAAAATTTCATATCATGATATCAGTTCAAAAATTTTACAAAAATTGAAGTTTTAATTCATTTTCTTACAAATAACAAAAATCTGGTCATGGGTACCGTCAAGAAGAAGAAAGAGAGGAAGACCAAGGAGGAGGTGGGCAGAAGGAGTTGACACTGCCATGAGAAGAAGAGGTCTTCGCGATGGAGACTTCTTAAATAAAGATAAATGGCATTTAGGATGCAGAATACGGCCTGAAGTGCTGTAAACAATCTGCTTTAATAATAATAATAAATAACAAAAACTCAAAAAATGAGATCGCGCAAGAACTTTATGACATCAATTTTCATCATCAAATTATTATTAAATATATGAAATACATAAAGAAGCATATGAAATATTGTACTCTCATTATAAAGCATTGCGTTATCACAGAAAAACACAATATACAAGTGAAAACACTATAGAAATTAGCTAATTTCTGTTTTATAAAGGATATAATATAGACAATTAGAAATAAAAAAATTTAAATATCAATTTTTTGGCGGAAATTTTACGATTATCTTTCCTTAATTTATTTTTCAGTTAATTTTTCCTTAATCAAATTGGAAATTCTTCGTGAATACACCGACATTGTTTCTAGTGGTTCATATCCTTAGTTAGTTTTCATATCCATAACCTACTGTATATGTTTCCATTGTAAAAATTTTTCAACAGTGAAAAATATGATCTCTCTGTTCTGTACATTGGAGTAACTCATTTTTGAAAATTGTGACATGCATTATTCCAAGAAAAAATTGATATTTTGTATTTACAGAGATATCTTCATCTGCTCTGACATACTCGTATAATGATTTATAGAAACGATTTAGATCAAGACGTTTATCAAATAAAATGCTATCTTGATATTTTGGTCTAATCTTCTCATTGGGATGCGATAATCTCTCTCGAAACACGCGATCAATGTCATCATTTTTGCATTGTGTAGACTTTATGATCACTCTGAGAACATTGTTAACTGCTCCCTTGCGTTGCTTATAATATTGGAACTCTATTTTCTGCTACAAATTCATATCAGATTTAAAAAATGCATAATATTTACAAAATAGTTCATGTCTCTGACTATGACGCTAAATGAGGCCTTCTTACCATTATTATGAACCAGACATTGGATATTACTAGAATCGCGTTGTAGGCGATGACCAGATTCTTCAGATTGAACGGCTTTCTGTGTCGCATCCATCTTGGTCCAAGTACGAGTACAAACAGCAGATACACGGACACGATGGTGGGTACCAGCCAGGGACTGTTCGTAAGATAAAATCCAGATGTGTCCCATCCTAGATTTAAACAATACATTATCCATTAGTTAATGTACAAGGAAAACGCTCAGTGTAACGCGTTGATGAGCGAGCACTGGTACGTGTAAATTCTCCAACAGGAATTCCGTACCAAACGCACAGAATCATGTACATCCATATTGAATTGAAATAATGATCCATTCAATCAACATAAAAGTATCTAGAGAAAATAGACAGTACGGTATGAGTTCTATGTTATTTAATATGAGTGACGTTTATATTAAATAACATAAAACTCATACCGTACAGTCTATTTTCTCTACTTATGTTGTGTTCTGAAACTATAAGAAGCTATAAAAGTATCTGTTTTCTATTCGAACAAATAAGCGATACGTGATGGAGCCACTTCTGGCAGGAAAATTTTTATATGCACTTTTTTGTTTTGATGTTCGTGTTTCCACAAGGCAGTGAAAAAGGAGAAACAAATTAAATGTATATTTAGTTACAAGTTTACTTTTTCAGCCATAACAAACAACTAAAGCAAATTTTATATCATTTATTTACATAAATAAACCCTTTACAACCGCCATTATCATAGTACCAAAGAATCCACCAGAGGTCAGTCATGTTCCTTATTTTCTCGAATTGAAACTTACGAATAGCAATCTATACACTTTGGTACGTCAAGCAAATCAGATCCATTTGGCAGTGAAAACATTCATTTGATACGTCATTTCTGACAGATATTAAAACTGTCGATATAAGTGCATTATCTAGTCGGGCGCTAGCTCGACGCTGCCAAGCACCGCTCTAATACAACGTGCGAGCTACTACCAGACTTATACTGCAAGCGCTTCGGGCCCGATTTCGGGGTGTCAGTACGCATGCAAGCATTTAGAAATGAAAGTTGAAAACCATGGTTATCGGGTATATTTAGCCACCTGACAACACCTAACCAAATATCAAAGTGCTGCGATCATCCCTTCGGGGTGAATTTTGGGCCTCAAACATGCAAGGATTGACTTTCATGTTAGTTAGTTAGTTAGTTAGTTAGGCACGGTCAATTTGTTTGCCCCTCTCCACAGGTTGAACGGTTTGTCCTAGAGAGTTGAAATTTGGCAGAGACATAGAGTCATATTTATAGCAGTGCCCTTTGAAAGAAAATCTGAAACATTTTGACCGGAAGTGAAGTTATTACAATTTTAAATTTTAAATATTTTAAAAGTCAAACGGGTCCATCGAGAGTTTTGAAATTTGGCAACAATAAAGACAATGTATTGCTAGACACTCCACTTCAAGAAAAATCAATAAATTTAAACCGGAAGTGGGAAAATTATCAATATTTACGTTCCGCCCTTCTTCTTTGATACACTAAACAGCGGCTCTAATTCCCATCGGACTGATAGCTCATGTTAGGAAGGCAGCTGGCTTCGACATCTGCATAACACGTTCGATTCCCGATCCCGGAAAACTTTTTTTTTCATATATTATTTTTTAATTTGTATAAGCGATGATACCTTCATGGATATATATTCAAATGAGAGGTCCAGGGATGCTGTGTAGATCATCAATAGACCGAAACATCGCAATCGCGGCACGCCAGTTGCCATCGTGAACACTGAAGATATCAGGGAATCAGGAATTGCGCACGTCGTTTTACGCTCCACCTTTCTTCTTTGATATACTACACAGGTTTATATTTCAGTGTGGCGAATTGGCTCGGTCACATGAGGCAAGTGACTTCGATCACGGCGTTGCCGGGTTCGATCCCCGTAACAAACGTTTTATTTTTTATCTTTTTATTTACTTAAAAAATGTTTAACCTTCTTGTGTATATATTCAAAATGTTAATCCGAATACATTCAACGATTACATAGCTACTCTTTTTAATATTATACTCATTGGACTCTAGTAATGATTGTCAATGTACACGTTGTACGTAAAGTTGTGCAATAAAACAATTCGTGGTCATGCTAATCAACAGAATCTTGGTGGCTCAGTTACTAAACTAGAAACCACACAAAAAAGGTTCCATTACTGGGTGCATAAGGTTGTCACAGCTTTTAATTTATCCGAATTATTTAATTATGTAAAATTCAGTTAATTAAGTAAATAGTAAAATTCAGTGAAGGCTCCATAACTAATATTCAGAGTATTAGGTGTTTACAACTTTTCATTTGTCACACTTATTTAATTATTTAAAATAGAGTTAATTTGTCAATATTGGTGGCTCAACAAGAAACAAGAACAACACGAAACAAGAAACCACACAAAAAGGCTCCATTACGTGCATCCATTACGTGCATTAGGTTCTAAAATTAATTTAATTATTTTAATTATGCTAATTTGTCAATCTTGATGGCTCAGTTACGAAACAATAAACCACACAAAAAGGCTCCATTACTAGGTATATTAGGTGCTCTTTGCTCCTAATACTCTAAGAGACTAATGCTCTGGTGCTCTGGTACATTTTTAATAAATGAGACTACCAATGGATGCTGTGAAGATCATCAATAGACAGAAACATCGCCATCGCGGCACGCCGGTTGCCATCGTGAACAGTGAAGATATCAGGGAAACAGGAATTGCGCACGTCGTTTTACACTCTACCTTTCTTCTTTGATATACTACACAGGTTTAATTTCAGTGTGGCGAATTGGCTGGGTCACATGAGGCAAGTGACTTCGATCACGGCGTTGCCGGGTTCGATCCCCGTAACAAATGTTTGATTTTTTAATCTTTTTCTTTACTTAAAAAATGTTTAACCTTCTTGTGTATATATTCAAAATGTTAATCCGAATACATTCAACGATTACATAGCAACTCTTTTTAATATTATACTCATTGGACTCTAATAATGATTGTCAATGTACACGTTGTACGTAAAGTTGTGCAATAAAACAATTCGTGGTCATGCTAATCAACAGCATCTTGGTGGCTCAGTTACTAAACTAGAAACCACACAAAAAAGGCTCCATTACTGGGTGCATAAGGTTGTCACAGCTTTTAATTTATCCGAATTATTTAATTATGTAAAATTCAGGTAATTTAGTAAATAGTAAAATTCAGTAAAGGCTCCATTACTAATATTCAGTGTATTACGTGTTTACAACTTTTTATTTGTCACACTTATATATTATTTAAAATAGAGTTAATTTGTCAATATTGGTGGCTCAACAAGAAACAAGAACAACACGAAACAAGAAACCACACAAAAAGGCTCCATTACGTGCATCCATTACGTGATCACAACTTTAAGTTTCTAAAATAAATTTAATTATTTTAATTATGCAAATTTGTCGATCTTGATGGTTCAGATACGAAACAAGAAACCACACAAAATGGCTCCATTACTAGGTTTATTAGGTGTTTACAACTTAGTAAAAATTATTTCATTATTTCAGATGTTGTAATCTGTCAATCTTAGAAGCTCGGTTACAATAAACAAGAAACCACACTAAATGGTCC
The DNA here is from genome assembly GCA_934045905.1 of Leuctra nigra. NCBI lineage: Eukaryota > Metazoa > Arthropoda > Insecta > Plecoptera > Leuctridae > Leuctra > Leuctra nigra. The sequence continues at coordinate 28,109,900 of OW203768.1, read as the reverse complement.
ATGATAATTAATGGAAATCTGTGGGTATGAGAGATTTAAATTTCATTTCATCATCCAACAATGCTTACGTTAAAAAGTTAGAATAATAAAACGCTTTTAAATTGTCATGATTTATTTCCAAACTGTGAGTCAAAGTCTCATCAAGTGACATTGTTTAATGGAAATAAATGAAACTGAAACTGATGTTCCTCCTAATCTGACACTAATAAAATAAACATTGGTTTTGATGCGAACGTTATATACGAAAATGGTCTGGCTTGTTTACATCGGCAATAAAATAATATTCTTCAAGTATCTAGGCAATAGCACGAAGTTGTTTCCTGGTTTGAAAATATGAAAATATTATCTTCCACAGCAACATCACAAAACAATATAATAATCACTAAATAAGATCAGTGGACTAATTAAAATGCAAGCTCGATAACAGTTTACAAGTACCTATAGAAGAAGACAACAATACTAAATGGACATCGATCGTATTTGCCATGAACAAACAAATGTAAACATTAAGTTGACCTGACAGGGAGAGGCAGAGAGGTGGAGATGCCAGGTATAGGCCGGCCCATGCTATCCGTGTACATATACATAGGCGAGTAAGGCGGGTAGCGTAAATTTCATCACCCGTCATACTCCTTCCCACCAGCACTATAAACACCAGGTGGCTCAGCTAGTTAATCTTAACTAAGTTCCTTTTAAGTTACATTGCCTTCCAAAAACCATCCGGATTTTATTTAAAATGTGTTGTAAACATCTGTAAGCCTGCACGCTTTACCAATTGAGTTTATACTTCGAAACTTTGACATAAAAGAGTGAACATGGGAGAATTTAAAAATGAGGAAACGCATTTGCAATCATCTTTCGTGTACCTTTCAGTTTACCTAGTGGCGACAAATACGCGTTTTACGAGATGAACGCACAAATTCCGGTTTACACCGGAACAATACACCTACAATTTACGTTATTCACATGACTCAAAGCTGTGAACTTTTAACAAATTATAATTTGATATAACTCAAATTCAACCAAAAGAAATGGACCCTTTCGTTATACTAACTTCGGAACTATTGAAATAAAAACAGAAAACTTTAGACAAGAAGTGACGTTGTTGGCGTTAACTGTAATGATAGGTAACACTTAATGATCAGTGAAAGCTGCTATAAACTTATACCCCATATGACATGTTGTACAAAAACAAAAACTTGTAAAAAAAAACTGCCAAGCACCTTCCCACTTAAAACAATTGAGATCTAAAAGAAGGGCCAAGCAATAATATATTGTTTAAACATTTTCGCACTTAAAATTCGTGAAATCATTTCGCCCAGTTACTGCCGCCAAGCACAACACTTAAAACCTAATGTTGTGTCCAAATTTGAAGAATACAATCTAAGTAAACCATCATTGTAAATTTAACAAAATTATAAAAATTAAAAACGACTTCAAAATAAATTTAAAATTGAAATTAAAAAAATTAAAAATAAAGCTTGGCGCATTGAATTTGCACCGACCATATTGTAGACTTCCTCTATCTTCTTCCTACTTTCTGTCTTTCTTCGGCTCCTTTATCGTCATCTTCTTTCTTATGTTGCCTTCTTCTTGACACAATGCGCCTAGTTTTATTTTTAATTTTTTTAATTTCAATTTTAAATTTATTTTGAAGTCGTTTTTAATTTTTATAATTTTGTTAAATTTACAATGATGGTTTACTTAGATTGTATTCTTCAAATTTGGACACAACATTAGGTTTTAAGTGTTGTGCTTGGCGGCAGTAACTGGGCGAAATGATTTCACGAATTTTAAGTGCGAAAATGTTTAAACAATATATTATTGCTTGGCCCTTCTTTTAGATCTCAAGTGTTTAAAGTGGGAAGGTGCTTGGCAGTTTTTTTTTACAAGTTTTTGTTTTTGTACAACATGTTCTTGACTGATTAGGCTGAAAATTTGTAAAATATGAGATAATGTTAGTCTTAACGATCATGCAAAATATGAGATTAATAAGACTTAAAGAAGATATTTGATAGGTCAAACGGTAGTGTACTATAGCCACAGGCCATTCTAAGCATACAAATGTCAGTAAAATGTCTATTACTCTTGAAGTTCATTAAAGATTTGTCAAAATACACATATAATGCTGGTGCCAATAACAATGCAAAATTTGGTGAAGATCGGTCAAACGATTCCAGTTTTATTGGCACACAGAGTTGACGTTTCTTTCATACTAGAGGGTCCCGTCATGTATAACATGACCAATGCGCACCAGTGAGGTATGCATAAATATTAAATATAAAAAGACAGCAATATTTGTCAGCAGATTGTGCGTCGTTAATACACACGTTACGTAATTAACAGACCAAATGCCCAACAAAATACGTTAATGAGGTACGAAGGAAGGCAATTTAATCATACCTATTATGGTAAATCAATTACATAAGTCTTCAAATGTAAACCATGACCATGAGTATTAGTAAGAAAATTAAGAAAATGTATAGTGTCATAATGCGCCGTTAAAATATAGGTGAAGTTGATATCGTGACCCGATACACACGACACATTCTTTATTTGTGATACCAATTCATAGTTTGCACGTGACATCATCTCATTGTTGAGAGGCCATATTGGTGTAACGTGTCAGAACGGCTGTCAATCTGTGTTTCGGTATTGTGGTGATATAATGGTTACCTGTGCAATAAACTGCAGAAGAAATTCTTATGGGTATAAAACCACCTCATATACCAAATATCTTTGATTAACCGCTTATAATTAGCATTAATCGACTTGACATCTGTAAAATGGTTGAAATTTACTTTTTTACATTGTTGATGAAAAACAAATGAAGCTCGTGCAAACTATGAATGCATGGTGTGCTTCATTATATCCGTTTCTCTGAGGTCAGAGGTAGGTATAAGAGCGGAAGGTCATATGTTTTGGATTTCTCAGTGCACACTTTTGGAATGGTAATCAAGCCATAATCAATGGTTGTAGTTATTTAGTTTTACTTTGTTTTACCATTTTTATACCATTTTTATACCATATTTTCCATATTTGATTGGGAAGTTCAAAATAGAAATGTGTGATTTTGTGATTGAAGAGAATGAAAAATTTGAATTTTTTATTGTTGCAAAATCGACCGAATATACGAAAATAACGCGCCCTTCTTCAAGCAATTCATTGATCCAAAATTGAGCCAGCCTCGGTAGATCAGACCAGTTGGTTTCCAAAGCTCTGTGCAAATGGAAAACTCCTATTAACGTTTTGGTAACAGAATCTCATATTGCGAGCGCTGACATTCCGCATTGGGATGCATTGCAGATTGCGAGTTCGCTAGCAATTGAAAAAGTTGTACAGCGATGAGGTAGGTATAATAAGAGAGTTCCTCATCGATATATTCTGCATCATACTGATACCGGTTCTAATGTTGTCTGTATACACTTGCATACATTTTTACAAGGGGTATCAGAAGAATCGTTTATGACAGTCGTCTATTCAGTAAGGGTAGCTCTTGGAATCAGTGGTTTATTACTCTTTATTGATTTTTGTAGAAAATTTAATCATTTCCATTTTCATATATATAAATATGCTAAAAAAGGAAGTGATATCGCAGAAAAAACACTTTGTTTAAAAAAGGCAGCCAAGTCTCTGGCAACTAAAAAAAATTGAGGAAATCCAAAAAATCAGCACTGAAAAGGAGTGATATCAAAAGAGGAGCCACGTCATTGAAATTTCCAAATATTAAATCGTAGGAACCATGAAATAAAAAATGCAAACCACAGAGAAATACTTTAAAATTGGCTTGGCGCCAATATCACTTCCTTGTTTATTTAAGAACAGACAGTATTCCATTCAAAAGCTTGTGTCACTCACTCGTACTACCGCCATTTAGAAATGTCTTGAATAAAGGAACACAAATCTCAAAATTAATATTTAACATCAAACAAAACGGTCTTATTCGTATAGGTACTTGAAACTTATTGCATTATGTTGCAATAAAATTATACAGAATAGTTAGGTTAATAATGATATTGTTTCGTAGTAACATCAACATAATTCAGTATCATATACTTTAAATATTATCTTCATAAAATGAGTTACATTTCATAAACTATTCCCACAAATAAGTGATACGTGATGGAGCTACTTCTTCATGCCTTCATGGAGCTCTTCTCTACACAGACTAATAGCGTAGGGCCTATCTTTAAGCTCTGTGCAAGATGAACGCCAAAGGGCCTATCTTGCTTAACAACCATAGGCTGTGATACAGAATGTAATCATTGTGAATGATGTTTCTAATAATTAATAATAAGTGATACATATTTGAAACAAATGATTTTTTTAATGCATTTTCATATATAATACTCCTTATATTTCATAACACATCGTTTTTTCCTTTTCCTGAACAATTATGAAAAACCTAGATAGGCCCTTATGGCAAAACACCGACGATATAAATAAATTCTTAGTGGCAGTGATTTCAGCCGCAATCTTCTAAACCGGAAGTGATGCCATATCTTGAAAACGGCTGGACCGATTGGAACGAAGCTTTCGCTATTCTTCATGGAATATCATTTTAAGCATTATTTAGTACCAAACGTAACTTTTTTTAGTATCCAAATCGGAAATGGCTTATTTTTTAAAGGAATTAGTCATTGTTGTTCCGATTTGTGTTATAAGTGTAAGAGTAATCTAAAAAAAGAAGTGATATCCCCATAAAAAAACACTCCGTGTAAAAATACCAGCCAAGTCTCTTCAACTATAAAAAAATAGAAGAAATCTAAAAAATTCAGCACTGAAAAGTAGTGATATCAAAAAATGTACCAAGTCAAAATGTCGCGGCCGTGGTGTTAGCAGGGCAACAGAGCGACTGAGAGAATGATAGCTGGTAGTGGACTGTAATGTTAGAGATTGGGTTTACCTTTACTGGCGTCGCGACGTCGGCGTCTTGCGATGATGTTCGTCGAAGTCTTGGGAACTCTGGGGTGTAAGGCCAGTGGGACACTGCAGTGAGGTAATACGGGAGTTGCACTTGGGAAATGATGTAGGAATTTAATCGTAGAGAGTTGAAATAATAAACTTGGTAATATCTTCTAGACTCGGCTTCGATGCCTAACGAGAGATAACTATACTTAAGAGAAAAACTGAACACGCACTGCCTCGATGCAGGCTTGCTGGAGAACGAAACGAGAAGCGCCTGCTTTGTATCAGGTCACTTTACTAACTGATGACCATGCGGTCGAGGAAAAACCACCCTTGACTGCATGTTGCACGGAACAACTGCCTCCGTATCAACAAGCGGGAAAATATGAATGGCCCAAACACAAAACATGATTTTAAAAACCGAAATTTAATGGCACATCGTTTTTTAGGGCATTTAGGTATATTATTTATATTTAGGTACATTTGACTTTGGCACTACTATATTATTTATACACGATGCGCCAAGTATATATAAAACCAACCGGCAGCCGCCATTTTGAAACCGGCAGTGACGTCATATCTCGAAAACGGCTAGACCGATCGGAATGGCACTAGCACCAAATGATTCAGACGGTCATCTATAAGGAATATCAGTAGTTGAAGTAGAAATTTACTATTACCGAAACCGGAAATGACGTCATAATAATGAAAAACATACTCAATCCCCTCTTCATGTTATAAAAATACATATTCAGAAGGCTTATCATGAAACATAACATTTATAGAAACAAATTCTAGGTGGCAGTAATTTCAGACGCCATTTTGAAAACCAGAAGTGATGCCATATTTCGAAAACGGCTGGACCGATTAGACAGATGCTTACGCAATTCTTCATGGAATATCACATTATGCTTATATTTAGCACCAAACACAATTTTTCCTAAAGTTTGTTCCTAAGGCAGACACACTCATTGTCCTCGTTTTATAAGGTATCGTAAAATCGTTTGCTCTCATTGTATCCTCGTCCATTTATTGCACATCCCTTGTTCGAGGTCGTTTACAACCTTGTAGCTCTTAGCTCGCTTAGGGGGTGGAATATTATTCCACAATGGTATGTATGTATTTATGAGGTATGTTTTGACACTTTTAGGTTTTTACGATAGGGTCGGGTCCATTGTAAGTGTCACTAATACATCATAAAACGAGAACAATGAGTGTGTCTGCCTTAGGAACAAAGTATAGTAACCAATTCGGAAATGGCATTTTTTTTCAAAGGAATTAGCCATTGTTGCTCCGAAATGTGTTACAAGTTGTGTAATAGAACTAAAAAAATTGTGATATCCCCATAAAAAACACTCCTGGTAAAAATACCAGCCAAGTCTCTTCAACTATAAAAAAAATATAAGAAATCTAAAAATTCAGCACTGAAAAGTAGTGATATCAAAAAATGGGCCAAGTCAAAACTTAATTTTAAAAACAAAATATTCTTGGCGCATCGGTTTTTAAGGCATTATAGTTATATTATATATATTTAGGTAAATTTTATTTTTGGCACTTCTCTAATAACCGATGAGCCAAGTATATATTGTTTTTAAAATTAAGTTTTGACTTGGCCCATTTTTTGATATCACTACTTTTCAGTGCTGAATTTTTAGATTTCTTATATTTTTTTTATAGTTGAAGAGACTTGGCTGGTATTTTTACACGGAGTGTTTTTTATGGGGATCTAGTGGAGCGGTCGCTCCACGCCAGCCAAGTCGTACGGCGCGCACACTCTCAAATAAAGGCTGGAGCAAACCCACTTTTACTGTAAGCATCAAAGTGGCATTTTCGGCCTACTGGATCTTAAAATTGGGAAATCTCACATTGTTGCGATATATCTTAATTTCGAGCTATGGCCCACCCTACAACATATACCAAATTTGGGAACAATAGGTTACGCCCTTTGCACGCTAGAGGGCCGTGGAAACAGTGTTTTAGGGCGGTTTTCAAAATAATAATCAGTAATAATCTCAGTAGTAGCATCAACGTCATTGGCTTCATAATCTTTAGTTATTTCAAAGTTATTTGTATATTTACCAATTGTTTTATTGTATAGGGTTGTTTCATGCTATTTTCACTTCATGTTCATAATTTTAAATGGTTATTCTTATTTGATATTATTGCTATACTGTGTCCAAGTGGCAATCATTTTATAATGACAGTGTTTTATTATTATTAATAAAAGTTTTCTCTCTCTCTAGTAGTAGGCTGGAGCTAAAATCCGGTAAACAGGCCACAGCCTAAACGGCTGAACCGATTGATCTCACATTTTTACCACGTGTGCACTTTTGGCGTCTGATTTAACCTTCACCTCATGAATTTTTTGTGCCGCCATTTTGAAACCGGAAGTGACGTCATATCTCAACAACGGCTAGACCGATTGGAACGAAAATAGCGCCAAACGATTCGGACGGTCATCTATATGGATAATCAATAGCAACAGACTAAAATTTATGTTAACGAAACCGGAAATGACGTCATGAAATTTAATTCATCGATTGGCATTTCGGCAACAAATTTGATCCAATTATTTTGATATTTATGTAACGTATGTTCTTTTGTGATATTATTTGACTTGATATAAAACCAACCGGAAGCCGCCATTTTGAAACCAGAAATGACTTCATATCTTAATAACGTCTTAATAGATTTAAACGAAACCAACGCTAAACAATTTAGACGGTCAACTTTATGTAGGTATTATCATCAATAATATTTGCAGTTTCCCATACTGAAACCGGAAATGACGTCATACATTTTAAAAATCGCACAAATTTACATTTTGATGCAATAAATATACTATTTGAGACTGCTTATAATAAAATGAAATCATGTTTAAATTATAATTCAAGAGGTCAGTGATTTCAGCAGCCATTTTGAAATCGGAAGAAACGACGTAATATCTCGAAAACTGGTTGACAGATCGGTATGAAACTAGTGCCAAACGATTCGGAAGGACATCTCTACGAAATAGGAACAGTCAAACTAGAATTTTCCTATTTATGAGGCCGGAAATGACGTCATTCAAATTTATAAATCATTATAATCCCCTCCTATACAATAAATACATATTCAGAAAGCTAAAATGATACACATCATTTTTTAACAGTTTAAAAAAACTATGACCTACCTAACATCTATTCCACCTATTGGGTTTTGTATTTTCCCTCTCTTTTACTGTTAGTTATCTGTTCGGCCGTGGGATAGCGCCACTGCTCGGTCGTGGGATAGCGCCACTGCTCGGTCAAGTAACATGGTCCGACCTTGTAGGTTTTGATGCGAGCTGTCATCCTGACGTTGTACAGGTAATTTTCCATTACCGGATGTAATGTAAGGGATGATATTTTGTCTTGCTCGTAAATCATGTAACTTCCCTCGATGTCTTTTCGTGTCGTCTACCGAGGGGTTCGGACGTGAACTCCGCGAGCCAGGGTAAACCGGGAAGCATGGTAAAGTAGATTCACATACGGCTCTCGCCTTTCAGTTTTAGTCTATGAATGTTTTCTTAGACTTTCATTTGTGTTTTTGCTAAGAAGTCTTGCCCTTAGTCTATTTGTAGAGCCAAGCTGGTTTCGTTCATTCGATTCAGTTTGTGAGTTTGTGGCGTTTGATTGTCTTGCTTGCTACCGACGTTTTGCCAACCTCGTGGTTTTCTTGAGGGGCGTTCTCTGATCAAGACGTCCTGTTCGTTCCCTTCGGTTTTCGTCTCGGATAGACCATTATTCTGTTTAGATCTGTATCTCGAAATTCCATTATTATACAGCTATTTTATGCTTTCCACAATTTGAGTACGTATGAGAAAGGTATAGAAGGTACCAGAGTAAATGTGCACGGAGGTTCTCGAACCAAAGTGCTAGCCCATTTTGACTCTAGTGTTTAGTAATCTGTCGAGGAGGCTCTCGAGGTAAGTGTTGGCATTGCCACACTGTATTATTTAATTATTTACTTTTCTTTCTTGTTCAATCTAGTAACTTCATGGGCCGGAGGCCATTTGCATTTTTCTACTCAAACCATGTGCTATTTATTTTATGCCTGTTCAGTTCAGTAACTCTTTTGAGTTGATGGTTTTGTATAATAAAACCACCTGTGTGGATTATTTCTTTTGTAATTCTGAGTATTGAGTTGTACTGAGTAACCACTGCCGAACATCTTTGTAGTCTCCTAGTTCCTACTCTGTTTAATTAATTGTTTTTCTATGCTCAAACCCATCGACCTATCTATGTCTGAGCTAGCCACTAGGCAAAGACACACCACGACCTGCTCGTGGTGTTAAGGTGGACGCTGTCAGCGGCCGAGGTTACTGACGCGGCCACAATTTATAGTTATAAATTCTATGTGGCAGTGCAGAAAGTTCAGCGGCCATTTTGAAAACCGACGTGTTGCCATATCTCGGAACTGGGTTGACCGATTAGAATGAAACCTTTGTTTTTTTCATGAGAATAACCAAATTGTAAAGGGTAATTTTTTTTAAAGGATTTAGTAATTGTTCATGTGATATGTGTCACACGTAAGTTGTAAGAATAAACTTAAAAAAAGTAGTGATATCCCCATAAAAAACACTCCGTGTAAAAATACCAGCCAAGTCTCTTCAACTTAAAAAAAATAATGAAATCCAAAAATTCTGCACTAAAAAGTAGTGATATCAAAAAATTAGCCAAGTCAAAACTTTATTTGAAAATCAAAAAATACTTGGCGCATCGTTTTTTTAGGGCATTATAGGTATACTATGTATATGTATATTTCATGTATAATTTATAATTGGCTTATACTTCCAAGCTATTTATGTACACGATGCGCCAAGTATTTTTTGATTTTCAAATAAAGTTTTGACTTGGCTAATTTTTTGATATCACTACTTTTCAGTGCAGAATTTTTAGATTTCATTATTTTTTTTAAGTTGAAGAGACTTGGCTGGTATTTTTACACGGAGTGTTTTTTATGGGGATTATTTATACACGATGCGCCAAGTATATTTCGGTTTTTAAAATCATGTTTTGACTTTTTCAGTGCTGAATTTTTTAGATTTCTTCTATTTTTTTATAGTTGAAGAGATTTGGCTGGTATTTATACACGGAGTGTTTTTTATGGGGTACAGTTTATATGGAACAAAGCCATTGCAGTTTGAAGACCGGCAATTCAGGTACGTGTGTTCTAATCCCACAGTAGGCAAATATTTTTAATATGCTGTTGGTACTAATTACCATCACCCTATCTGAGGTCATCAGAAAAAAACAAATTAGTCACATATATATATATATATGATTAATATGATTATGATGAATGTTTTCACAGCCGCTGGTGTATTTAATGAATCCATTTGACGGGTTATGCTGTGATTTCCTTCTTTATTCCCAACGTTTCGCTAGTCGTCCAACTAGCCTCCTCAGGCACAAATCTCAAAGATTATAAAACCTGACGTGAAAAAACGAACTGTCCGATGCAAAATGACATTACTAAATAATAAGAAAACAATATTTAAACATCAGCCTACTAGAAATTACAAAACAGAGAAGTTGACAAGACACGTCATAAGCAAGTAAAACCAAGGTCTAAAATTACATTCTCTTCATAGATCTTTGTTATTCTCAAAAAAGTATATGACTATATATGACTATATATATGACTAATTATATGACTAATATTATATGACTAATATTATATGACTAATATCTATAGGTATGACTAAAGATTTTCCTTGAGGGGGAGATCACTCAAGGAAAGTCTTTTCATATTGCAGTTGGTATTTATTTATCCAAAACACCGTCCAACTCTTTATTATGATTTTAATAAGAAGAAAGTATAAATTACATCTTGCCGGGGATGTTTCTGAAATGTTATTGATTTTTGCAGTTGTCATGGTTACCCAAAGAATTCTTCAAGTGGACCTGGATAGACCTTCATTGAATCTGACATTGAGATACAATATGGCGTCTCATGCAATTACCTAATTTGGCGATTTGACTGTTCTTCGCTAGGAGAAGTTTTAGTGGACCTTGCTACTATTTAATGGCACCCGTTACAGTTTTGAAGTGTCAAGTAGATGTATAGTTTTAAATTTGAATAGAAATCCAATATGACCGTACTGCGTATTCGAGAAAATAAGGAACACAACTGACCTCTGGTGGATTTTGTGGTACTAGGTAAATGGCGGCTATCAAGGGCGCATTTGCATAAATATAAATACAAATATTCGATATAGTTGTTTGTTATGGCCAAGAAAGTAAATTTATAGCTAAATATCAATTTAATTTGTTTTTTGTTTTTTCAATGCTTTATGGAAACACGAAATGTAAAAACAAACAAATTAATATGTGGACCTGATAGTAGCCATCTTGTAGCCAGATGGCTACAGCCAGCTCCATGGAGTAGCCAGCTCCATGCCTACTGTGTGATTCGAACCCTTGTCCCTCAATTGCCGGTCCAGTGCTCTAATCACTAAGCTTAGCAGGTTATTCAATCTGCAGTGGTTTTGTTCCATATAAACTGTAGTTCTACAGTCAGTTTCTGAAGAGAAGGACACGAAGAAACCAAATGTTTCAATTTGTTCTGGGTCCCTCATTTGTCCCTCATTTGACTGGACTACAACATATCGATGACTCCGGCAGAGAAGAGGTGGGGAATTTATGTACGATATTTGGGTCATCACATAGGACATATTTGTCAAATGTCAAATTGACTTTATTTATTTCGAGGTTCAAACCTAAAACTCCTGGACTTAAGGCAATAGCTTGGTCAAATAGGCCGAAAATGGCCTTTCGATCCTCTACATAAAGGTTTTTGTTCAGCTCCTCATCATATGTTAATTGAAGTTAGGACATTTATTTATATGTATATCGTGTGAGAGTTTTCCCTCTTTACGACTTGACTGAATGGAGCGAACGCTCCACAAGATAAATAAATTAAAACTACTTCATTCCGATCACCAGTGTATCTCGGATTGTACTCACTTTGCAACATGGTAACTGTTGAATGTGTTGAGCGTGTTGTTCGTCCCAACTCAGCAAACACTCCAGTCTGACAACACACAGAAACTAGAATTTGAATCACATTAACTTAATATCGGATTACATTTTTGATCAACTAGGAAAACGCTCAGGATAACGCGTTGATGAGCGAGCACGGGCATGTGCAAATTATCCAACAGGAAATGCGTACACAACGCACAGAAAACATAATCCATAGTGAATTGACCAATGTAGGTGGGCGTTGCCTTATGAAAGACAAAGTATTACCATGGTAACTCCAGGGTTCTTAGAAAAATAACAATAGTTCATTGAAACAAATGAAATTCAAAAAGACCAAATAATTTAGCTCACACGTGTTTAATAGTTTAATTTACCACTTGAAATAGTACAATCAATATATTTAAATTCATATAAATCATGTTTGATGATTGCTGGACAATTATTGCAGTGGTACAACGAAACAAATTATATTTTGTCAGGTATGTTGCCAAATTGTTTTACTTTTTAATGGCTTCTGTCACTGGATTGTTTCGTCAACTTAAAAAGGCCTTAGCTCTCATATGATAAGTTAATTGAGACTGAACAAGATTCAAGTAGATAGTTTAAATCATTACTATTATTAATGGCAATTTGTAGATTGTAAAACTGTTAAATTCTGTAAGAAACAGCTGTTTGCTGTTAACTGACAGTTGTTTGGTCACTGACAGCTGTCAGTGACCAAACATTGACTTTTGTTTTATGACGTAGTGGGGGGAGGAGATCTACATTGGTCAATTGTTTTTATTTTCTTGTTCAAACACACATTTTTTTGTTGTTGTGCATTATGAATCTGCTTTCATACTAATTAAACCTCATACATGACATATGGGCCTGTCCACCAAAAGGTATACCTTTTGCTAAATTATAAAGTATGCTCAGATTTTCTTCATTTTACTTTCTATTTAAAGATAAATGTCCATAGAGTATGATTTATGAACATAAAATTAATTTTATTCACTATAAGTACATTCAAAATGAATTCAGATATGTGGAATAAGATTAGCTAAAAAAGTACCGAATATTGCATTATTCTAACTTAAAATAATTTGTGGCCAATCCAGTAAGTTTGAACCACTATTATACTATTCAGAATAGTACTAAGGTCTGACATTCTAGATAGTCACTTTAGTACTATATTCACTAAGTTCTCATTTAAAACGGCTTTTATCATTGTTTGTGAAAAACTTCCAAGCTTCTATCAATGTGAAATTTTCAAAACTGTTAGTTTAAACAGTACCTCATAGATAGCAGCGGAGGTCTTGAGTTGAAAATTAAATACGCGCCTTGTAGAAACAAAAGTTTTGTGTGTCCAAAGACTAACGTTCTGTCACATACACCCTCCCGCCATTTCCTGGACATGGCTGCATAGTCCATAAAGTGGTGTAATAATATTTTTATTATGTCCAGTGGGCCGCAGGACTTGTGTTAACCCTCCATTCACCCCCCCCCCCCCCCCCCCAACACATTAAAACAACTTTTCCCATGGTACAGCTCAAGGGGGAGGAGCCTAAACTAACGTAAATGTGGAAACATACCGCAGCTGAAAACAAATCCTCGGGCCGACTATACTGTCTGCATTAGTAAACCATTCCATGAGGAAGTAAATACATTCTTCTACCATATTTATTGTGCCAAAGCTGATTATAAGTCAATTAACTCGTTATACTGCATCTTGTTACCGCAGATAATACTTTAAGATGTCGTGAAAAGAAAATGAGGCCCATGTAGTTACCCCCACCCCCTTTGTTTGTAAATTTGCCCCCAAAACTATTTCAATCGTTTGTGCTACGTTTATGCTGGTTTGTGCAGTGAAAATTTTCGTTTGTGCAACAATGGATTTGGGGGGGGGGGGGGGGGGGGGGGATTTAAATTTTGACACCAGAGCCCCCTTATTCGAGTTTTGCCCTTTTTTCGATTTAAGTAGTTTGGTATACGTTTCTGCTTATGTGTGCCATAAAAATTTTCGTTTGTGCAAGTCTCCTTCATGTTCAAAAACAACAATCAAAATTTGGCACCAGATCCCCCTTTTGGAAATTTGCCCCTAAAACTATTGTAATCATCGTTTGTTTTACGTTTGTGCTGGTTTGTGCAATAACAGTACAAAGATTCGTTTGTGCAACACTGGAAATACCTTTTTTTGTTTATGTGTGGGGGGGGTCAAATATTTGACACCAGCCCCCTTTTTTGGATTTTTGCCCATTTTTCGAATGAAATCTTATGTTCTTCGCTTGTGCTGGTTTGTGCACTAAACATTTTCGTTTGTGCAAGGCTTCGTTATGTTAAAAACAATAATTAAAATTTGGCACCAGATCCCCTTTTTGGGAATTTGCCCCTAAATCTATTGAAATCGTTTGTGATTTATTATGTCGGGTTTGTGCAATCAAAATTTTTGTTTTTGCAGGTCTCCTTCATGCTCAAAAGTCTAATCAGTTTGGAGCAAGTCACGCACACTATTAAAATTGTTACTGATTTTTGTGCTGAGATATGCACAAACGAAAATAGTGTTTGCACAAACCAGCACAAACAGAATTTTTGACCTGATCATTACAACTCTTTAAAGAAGGATTAATATTGTATTTATATTATTCAAACCATTTTTATATAGTGCTACTTTATGTTGGTCCTTTCGTCCAAAGACTAACGTCCGGAGACTAACGGACTTTAATTTAGATCATTAAGTGTACTATTTTTAAATTTGACTATATTTAAGTTATACATGTTGCTTTGGATTTATGAATACACAATATGTAAACTATATTTATAATATTATGAATAATGAAAGTTTCATACTTTTACAAAAATCCTGACTTCATTTTTTAACGAAAAATCTTCCAATTTTGTGAGTCCAAAGACTAACGTTTTTTAAAACAAATAAAAAAAGTGTGTACAATAATGTAAAAATGTCATATTATGGAATTAGTCTATAGATACATCCCCAAATAGATTCCAGTAGTAGGATTTGTGCTAAGAGTTATATTACAGTAGTACCTCACACACAAAGTAGAACATTTTTGCTACAAACTTCCAATTCAGAATGCTGCTATGCACAGCTACGGAGAAAAAGGTACATGTAGTTGCCAAATTTAACACAGGCAGTATATGCGGTACTACCTTACCTAAATGATTTAGGCATTTTGCCACTACTTATGGAACAGTTAACTAAACGCGCTAAAACGGGACTAATTTCAATTGTTACATTCTTCAGATCTCAACCTCTAATACCATCGATGCCAGGTTGCTTATTTATATCTATAGTGTCTATAAATATATTCAATGTCTGAATAACGAATATTTGGCAATCTCATAGCACAAACACAACAATGTATGACGTTAATTACATCGTCCACAAAGGCATTCTCAAACTGATTTACAATTTTTTCAACTGACATGGTTTTACATAAACATTTATTTCTTACATCATCGCCTGAAGTCTCTGCTGTTCAATCTACTAATTCGGCATAACTTTTGTATATTTTTTTCTAAACTAAGTTCCGGTATTTTTTGTATTCAATTTTATACATATACTTTAATAAATAAGACGAGCTTTTACAACGTTTGAAAATCCTGTCTCGCTAAACAATGTCTCGCTCCTCAATCATCCATTAAAATTCAATCAATGTCACGAGCTACCACTGAGTATTATACAGAACGTTAACAACATTTTTTCTTTTGTTTGATAACATGTATAATCAACTTACTCTTATTCTAAAGTATGATGAAGATGGTCAACGGCTGGATATCCTCTTCAAACTTCTGGATGGTGCTATGAGCTCTCAGATATACCTATTGTGTTTTATACCTCGTAGCTTAATGACTTGAAGGTATGTCTACGTCATAGTATTGTGTGTCAATGGGAATAGGGATTTCAATTGAATTACTGTTTTCAATATAACTATTGTCTTAATAGTTATTCATACACCACACAACAATGGAATTTCCCAATGGGTAATAATAATATATTTTTATTATTATCGTTTTATTCACAATTTACAGGACTCACTGCTCTCACTGGAAGGTATTACATTATTTATACTAAAAAAAATAAAACTTTAGGAAATAACATAATATATTTAAACAGGAGGTCACGTTAATACTCTTCTTAGTATATGAGATGTTCCAAGGACAGCGATCTTCTGCACTCCTTTCCAACATGGATTTCCTGGAATGGTCTTTACATAATCTTCAAAATTAGTTGTTACTGTGCCCAGTGAGTCTTTAATCCCCACATCCTTTTAATTCGATTTCCAAATCTCTGTACTTCAACTTCTTCTCAGATTCCTTCTTCATAACATTGACTTCCATCGGAATGGCTATATCGATCCAGACACGTTCGTTCCTCGGTGGTTGTTTTAAATAAATCAAGTTTGTTTGCTAATATTGTCTGGACTGGGTTCACCTGTTCATTCCAAAGAATTGTTATTTTATCCTTACAACCCGTACAGAAATGTTACGTATCCCAGTCGAATCCCACTCGTATCATCATCGTGATATCACATACATATCCCCGAACTGGTATCAAGCTGGTATTATTTGTGTCAAAATGATACAAGATTGATGATAGGTAAGTGATACGTATCATCACGTATCACATTGGCATCACCTACCTATCATCATAAGCATCACACTCCACCGTCAAGTATCACTTACCTATCATCAATCACATCATATACCTATCATCACGTATCACTATAATATCATTATGGTATCATACACCTATCATCACGTATCACTCAGCTATCATCAATACGCTTAGAAGAATCACACACATATCATCACGTATCAACCACCTATCATCATTGGCATCACATACCTATCATCACGTATCAACCACCTAATTGGCATCACTCTAGTTCCAAAATTAGCTACGGGGAGCGCCACATGATCATGTTGCCGTATTAAAAATAAATATTATAGTGGTCTAAATTGAAAAATATATCCAGTTTTGTGCAAGCAAATAATGTGTACTGTGTGATAGAAGACATTGCAATTAGTACATGGTATACAATTTATACTAGGAAAACGCTCTGAGTAACGCGTTGATGAGCGAGCACGGATACACGCAACACCTCGAACCGAAATTATGTCTATCGAAAATGTCATTAAAAGCCAATAATTCTTGAATTTCGTCACAGACTTGTATAAATATCTCCAAAATTTCCAAAAATATTGGTCCCAATAACCTTGCTAAGTTTTAAGTTGATCGATTAAACCTTTGATTGAACGGTTCCTTGTTAAGTTTCAAAAATCACATGATATCCTTCAAACAATATACCTGGGACCACTCATATGATATGATATTACTGTGTACACAATATCAGATCAATCTGTTAAACGGTCATTATTAGTTTCATTTCGTTTGAAACTTTCTGCTCTAACTACCTTGCCTTGAACTGAAGAATCGAAGTCGCCGTGAATTTGACAGCCAACACACAAAATGTCCCTAAAATTACAAAAACTTTTGAAAATAACTACAAATTAGACTGAAAATTGGCAAAAATACCTTAAATGTTGCTACCAATTACCATGCGAAGTTTTTAGTTGGTCGGTCAATCGGCAATACCCGCTGCACAAGAGCGGGTATTGCGTTGATTGTTTGAGTATCTCCTTGCAGCAGTCTGGTCGGGGGTCTCTTTGCTCCTTGATGCTTTATTATTAACGACATTTTGTTTCAACCTTTTAGATTTAGCTTCGTCAGTTTCTTGATCTTCAATTTCACGCAGACGCTTTTTCGCCTTTATGGCTTTCATTCTAGCAGAAGTCTTTCCATTTTTCGGCATGTTTAAATAGGGATAAGATAGGTAATGAAAAAGTAAGAAGTAGAGTACCTACCTAATTAAAGTACAATAATATTTGTGTGATCAATGTTTGAAATGCACGAAATGTGTGCTCAAAGACGTCATGTATTCAATGTCGTAATGTTACGAAATGAATCTTGAACAAAACTTCGCAAATATGAAAATAAAGTAAACACCTTTCAACTAATAAGCGAAAGGAATCAAAGTTCCACACAAAAAAACGGATCAGGTAAAATAGTAACTACCTAGTTTAGAAACGGAATGAATCCAACGTTCCACAATTAAAATAAGACAACGTAATGTTTTGAACTGAATGAATCAAAACTTTCAAAAAAAAAATAGCAACCTTCAAGGAAATGTCAGGCTAGACAGAAGCTCAGAAACGGAATAAATCTAACGTTTCCAAGAAGAAAATAATTTGAAATAATTAATCCCCTGGACAAAAACTGTAGATACCTAATATCTATGCTTTAAAAGCGATTCAATTTTACTAATACCTTCACAAAGTACACCAAATTGCCAAAATTATCAACGAAAAGAAGCAAAATGCAGGAGAGATTTGGAATGACGTGTGAACGCTAGAAGAGAACAAACGCCACTCAATGATATTATTGAAATGTGAGCTTATGTTTCTAATCCCTCCTGGATGCAAAATCAGCCAAGTAGAAACACGGGAGGCACGGCCATCAGAACTACGAATTGACGAAAAGACAATCAAGGTCCTTAAAAACTCGAAATGATTTGTTGGAAACTATGATCCAAATTGAATTATTCAAATTTGATCAACTCAATAAACATAAAAATATCTGCTTTTCACTAAAAAAAGTGTACATACCATCAAAACACTCTTGTACCTAAAGCAAATCAGATTCAGTTGCATTGGAAAGACATTCATTTCCAATGTTTCATTTCTGACAGCTATTAAAAATGTCAATAAGTGCATACTTTCTTGACAGATTCGGCTGAAAATTTGTAAAATAAGTGACATTGTTGGTCTTACTGACCATGCTAAATATGAGTTTGATCACATTTCTCGAAGACCATTTTCATTTTTTAGGCTATCAGGAGATACTTATTTTAACAATGAACCAATGGATGGATTTCAAAAAAAAATTGGGTCTGCAAACAGAGAAGGTTGTCTTTACATGTGTGCAAAATTTCAGGTCGATCGGTGAAACGGTGCGACTTCTATTGCTTCCTTTAACATACAAAAACAAAAACAAAAAAATACAAAAAAAAAAAAAAAAAACAGAGGTCCGTGCTAATGAGCCAAATGTAGTCGCTCGCTTCGCTCGCTCAATTAAGTAAGCTGGAATCGAACTCGGGTCGTCAAATAAGCACGCTGCCGCTGTAACCACGGCTCCACGATGGCGATGCGGGTAGGAAGGTGAAATAAGCCATTTGACCAGCAATCACGAGCGAACATGCATCACTTTAGTCTTTAGGTACCAGGGGTTCATACTCAAGGAGGTATCATCAACGACGTTCAGTCTGATATGTGTATGATAGGTGATGATAGGTACGTGATACGTGATGATACATGCATCACTTTGGTACCATCAAATACTTTCATTCTGATACGTAGATGATAGGTGATGATAGGTATATGATACATGATGATGCATGTATCACTTTGGTACCATCAACGACGTTCAGTCTGATATGTTGATGATAGGTGATGATAGGTACGTGATACATGATGATACATGCATCACTTTGGTACCATCAAATACTTTCATTCTGATACGTAGATGATAGGTGATGATAGGTATATGATACATGATGATGCATGTATCACTTTGGTACCATCAACGACGTTCAGTCTGATATGTTGATGATAGGTGATGATAGGTACGTGATACATGATGATACATGCATCACTTTGGTATCATCTGGGACGATGAATTTGATATGTATATGATAGGTGATGATATGTATGTGATGCCATGATGATACAATAATGTGGATACGAAATTTTAAATGATACGTGTGATACCTATGAAATTCCACTGTGATACGAAAAATTGGCAAATAATACTAGTGTGATGCCGGAGTGATAAGTGTGTGATACCAGTATTTTCTGTACGGGAAGAGACATGGTTTGGTTTATGGTCGCACCACTTGTCGGTCACTTGTATAGCATAGTTCTTGCACATCTCTCAATGAAGATAAGATGCGACACGGTCATGGCGTTCTATGTTTTCAACTTTAGCAAGAAAAGGGCAACAAAAAACTATGTGAGCTATGTTTTCTTCATATTGCTTACATAATCTACATAGACCTTTTCCACCTGTCTTCAGTATACGTTTTTCATAACACTTTGTCCTCAATGTCTGGTCTTAAGCTCTAACGAGATTGTCTTCTTCTTCTTCTTCTTCTTCTTCTTCTTCTTCTTCTTCTTCTTCTTCTTCTTCTTCTTCTTCTTCCTATTATTATTGTCTTTATTCACAATATATTATAATACAGTACAATACACTATTATAACATATTGGCAAAACATCCATTCATGCAGCGGAATCACACCGTGATTCTATGCTGCATTGGGTTTTGTAGATTCTGTGGTTCAAGTGATGACTCGACGGATGATGTAGGCCGATCCCAATAACGCGTGCTTTTGGAGGTCGGTGCAAGAAAATTCTCCTGGGATCATTTTCGCATAATCTTGGTAGTGATTGGTGATAGTTCCAAGCGCTCCAATAACTATTGGACATACTTTGGTTTTCAGTTTCCACATCCGTCCTATCTCAATTTGGAGGTCTCGGTATTTCAATATTTTCTCCGACTCTTTTTTCAGTACATTTCCATCCATAGGAACAGCAACACCAATAATTAGTTACGTGCTATCTTTTATATTTTTTATAATGATGTCAGGTTTGTTGGTTAAGATGGTCCTATCAGTTCGTACTTGTTCATTCCATATTAATGTAACATCTCCATTTTCACATACTTGAGGTGGATGATGATCATAGTGATGTGTGGATTTTGGGAGGTTGAAATGTTGACATATTGCCCAGTGAAGTGAAGCTGCTATCTTGTCATGACGTTCGATGTACTCTTCGATGTGATGTGTGGAGCGGTCGCTCCACACAGCCAAGTCGTACCGTACACTCACAGTCACTCAACATACCGTAAATGCCTATATATAAACTAAGGAGCAGACCAACCACTTTTACTGTAAGCAACAAAATAGCATTTTCGGCCTACTGGATCTCAACAATGGAAAATCTCACATTGTTGTGAAATGTCTTAATTTTGAGCTATGGCCCACCTGACAACATATACATCACGCGACAACAACCAGTCATGCCGTTTACGAACAAGAGGGCCGTGAAAATCGTGAAATTACACCGCTTTCTTCTTCTTCTTCTTCTTCAGATGATGATGATGATGATGATGATGATGATGATTCTGATTCCCGGAAAAGTTGCTATCACCGCCACAGCCTAAAAGGCTAAACCGATCAACTTGAAATTTTTACCACATATGCACTTTTGGCGTCTGATGATACCATTGTTCTTATAAATTTTTGTGCCGCCATTTTTAAACCGGAAGTTACGTCATATCTCAAAAACGGCTCGACTGATTATGACGAAATTAGCGCCATTCGATTTAGATGGTCATCTATATGAAGTATATCTATAAAAAATATAATTTTCTTATTAAATAAACCGGAAGTGACGTCATAAATACGCAAAAAGAAGGAATTTGACATTTAACTTATTTCATCAAATTATACTTTAAATACATATATAATTAACTTACATTGTAACATAGACAATAAAAATTATAATGTCAAGTTGCAGTGTTCACGGCCGCCATTCCTGAAACCGGAAGTGACGTCATACATCGAAAACGCCTATACCGATTGCCACTGAACAAGCTCCTGTCTATTCATTCTGCAATCTATTTGAAAATCAATTGGGATAAATGAATATACAAATTAACGGTACCGGAAATGGCAGCAGGTACCACTAAATGAAACCGGAAGTGGCGTCATATATTGAAAACGTCATGTCCGATTTGACGGAAATTAGCGCTAATGAATTCAGAAAGTAATTCATGAAGTATCAACTAGATAAAACTAGATTGTTTTCTTATTACTACCTATACCGGAAATGACGTCATAAATATGCTAAATGACGTCATTAATATGCTAAATCACACTAAATTTACCACTTTGTGCTTTTAAATAGATATTTAGTAAACATACATTGTTAATAATTATAAATTCAAGGTTGCAGTGTCCTCGGCCGCCATTTTCTAAAAATGGAAGTGACGTCATGAATCGAAAACGGCTGTACCGATTGCAACCAAATTGTGGAATTGTGTAGGACTAATAATTATGAATTCAAGACGACATTATTTTCGGCCGCCATTGTTAAAACCGGAAGTGACGTCATATATCGAAAACGGATGTACCGATTGCAACCAAATTTTGAAATTATGTAGGACTAATAATTATGAATTAAAGACGACATTATTTTCGGCCGCCATTGTCAAAACGGAAGTGAGGTCATATATCGAAAACGGCTGTACCGATTGCAACTAAATTTTGTTATTATGTAGGACTTATAATAATGAATGAAAGACGACATTATTTTCGACCGCCATTGTTAAAACCGGAAGTGACGCCATATATCGCAAACGGCTGTACCGATTGCAACTAAATTATGTAATGTTGGATTTATATTTATGAATTCAAGACAACATTATTTCTGGCCGCCATTTTTAAAATCGAAAGTGACGTCATTTATCGAAACAGATGTACCGATTGCAACTAAATTATGTAATTATATAGTCCTGATATTTATGAATTCAAGTTGACATTATTTTCGGCCGCCATTTCAAAACCGAAAGTGACGTCATATATCGAAAAAGGCTGAACTGATTACAACCAATTTATGTAATTATGTAGGACCTATAATTATGAATTCAAGACGACATTATTTTTGGCCGCTATTTCAAAACCGGAATTGACGTCATGTATCGAAATTGGCTGCACAGATTGCAGCTTATTTATGCAATTATGTTGCACTTATTATTATGAATTCAAGGCGGCAGTATTATCGGGCGCCATTTTTTAAACCGGAAGTGACGTCAGATATCGAAAACGGCTGGACCGATTGTAACGGAACTTAAGCTATTCTTCTTGG
Source organism: Leuctra nigra (assembly GCA_934045905.1). NCBI lineage: Eukaryota > Metazoa > Arthropoda > Insecta > Plecoptera > Leuctridae > Leuctra > Leuctra nigra. Next base: position 28,086,998 of record OW203768.1, on the reverse strand, counting down.
ATAATCATTTTAATCTTATACCAAACGCAACTTTACTTAGTAACCAAATCGGTTGAGGCGTATTTTTTTAAAGTAATTAGTCCTTCTTCCTCCGACATGTGTTACAAGTTGTATGAATAAACTAACAAAAGAAGTGATATCCCAGAAAAAAACACTCCGTGTAAAAAAGGCAGCCAAGTCTATTTACTTTTAAAAAATCAACACCGAAAAGGAGTGATATCAAAAAAGGTGCCAAGTCAATGACATTTCCAAATATTTAATCGTATCTTTGAAATAAAAGTATAAACACCGAGAAATACTTTACAAAAGGACTTGGCGCAACGAAGTTCTTCTTTGCCCATTTCATTTCTCTTGAAAAATGAAGTTACTGTTTGACTGGAGCTGGCCGCATTAAGAGCTCTCTGATGTCTGTTAGTTTTTATGTGGTCATTGATGTCCGACCTACCGCCGTGAGCTATTGACAGTATCGTCTCGCAGACCATGCACTTTATTTCGTGGTCATTATCAGTTTTTACCTTTTTCATAAACACAAACTCTTTCTTTAAGTCTTCGTTAAATTTGCACTTCCCCCGAGGAGCCATAAGTAAAAGATCTAACAAGTAACAATAATATCACAGACAGATGAATGACAGGAACACAAACCGGCTAAACCAACTAAACACACGCCATCTTAACTTTCAACGAAATCGAAATCCGTGCGCATCTTCTTTTACGCATCTTAGATGTGACCGCTGTAGTAATAAGTTCCATCTAGCGCCGTTAGAGTGAACTACCGGCGGGACATTTTAAGCGACAATTTCAAAACCGGGACAATTAGCCGTTTCGCAAAGGTTCTCGGGACACCGGGACAAGAGCATTAAAAACGGTACTGTACCGGTAAAACCGGTACGTATGGTCACCTTAGACTTGGCGCATCGTTTTTTTAATACATTTTCTAAAGCATAATGCCATATTTTATATACTACCGTCATTTAGAATGTTTAGAATAATGGGGAAACATCTTTCAATTACATATTATACATATCTACTGTAAAATATTTTCTATTTGAATATGTATATGATGAAACTTGTTGCCTATGTTTGTAATAAATACACAATAGTAATACACAATCGTAATATTGTTTTGTGGTCAACATTATTATTAAGTCTCATGCGTTATACCTTCTCAGTTCTCATCATGAAATACATGTCTATTAATCCGCATTTTATAACAATACATTTCACAAAGAAGTACACAGTGACGGCACATTGAATTTCTTTAAATAGTTTAAATTTATACACTTGACACTTCAAAAATATATAAAAGTGTTCCATGGATAGTTAGTAGTTATTGGACAAGGTTTCATGATTGCCCTCGGTCAAGATCAAATTATGAAGATACCCTTCTAATATAAATGTTAGAATTTTAAGTATCCCAGTCGTATCCCACTCGTATCATCATCGTGATATCACATACATATCACATACATATACCCTAACTGGTATTAAGGTGGTATTATTTGTGTCAAAATGATACGAGATTGATGATAGGTAAGGGATGCGGATCATCACGTATCACATTGGCATCACCTACCTATCATCATAAGCATCACACTCCTACCATCAAGTATCACTTACCTATCATCAATCACATCATATACCTATCATCACGTATCAGTATAATATCATCATGGTATCATACACCTATCATCACGTATCACTCAGCTATCATCAAGACACTCAGCAGAATCGCACACATATCATCACGTATCAACCACCAATCATCATTGTCATCACATACCTATCATCACGTATCACTATAATATCATCATGGTATCATACACCTATCATCACGTATCACTCAGCTATCATCAAGACACTCAGCAGAATCGCACACATATCATCACGTATCAACCACCTATCATCATTGGCATCACATACCTATCATCAAGTATCAACCACCTAATTGGCATCACTCTAGTTCCAAAATTAGCTACGGGGAGCGCCACATGCTCATGTTGCCGTATTAAAAATAAATATTATAGTGGTCAAAATTGAAAAATATATCCAGTTTTGTGCTAGCAGATAATGTGTACTGGGTGATAGAAGACATTGCAATTAGTACATGAAATACAATTTGTATGAAGTACGCTGGAATCGAACTCGGGTCGTCGAATAAGCACGCTGCTGCTGTAACCACTGCTCCACGCTGCGAATGAAAGTATGAGGGTGAAATAAGCCATTTGACCAGCAAGCACGCGCGAACATGCATCACTTTAGTCTTTAGGTACCAGGGGTTCATACTCAAGGAGGTATCATCAACGACGTTCAGTCTGATATGTGTATGATAGGTGATGATAGGTACGTGATACGTGATGATACATGCATCACTTTGGTACCATCAAATACTTTCATTCTGATACGTAGATGATAGGTGATGATAGGTATATGATACATGATGATACATGCATCACTTTCCTATCATCAACGACGCTCAGTCTGATATGTAGATGATAGGTGATGATAGGTATGTGATACATGATGATACATGTATCACTTTGGTATCATCAACGACGCTTAGTCTGATATGTAGATGAAAGGTGATGATAGGTGCGTGATACATGATGATACATGCATCACTTTGGTATCATCTGTGACGATGAATGTGATATGTATATGATAGGTGATGATATGTATGTGATGCCATGATGATACAATAATGTGGATACAAAATTTTAGATGATACGTGTGGATGTGGATACTAAAAATTGGCCTAAAATACTAATGTGATACCTTCGTGATAAGTGTGTGATACCAGTATTTTCTGTACGGGATTTCCATGTTAACAGTGAAGAATATATGAGCCCACTTCGTTGTTATTTAATTCTTCCACCCTTATATTACTTATCTATTACAACAAAAAATCTTTCTTCTATCGCCATTGACAAAATTAAAAAAAGCCATTACCATAAGTAGCTTGATTCATAGATACTGGCTCAAATAGAAAGAGAAAATGTACTTGTATATTTTTTTTTTACTTTTTGGATAGGAAAATGTCTTTAAAAAAACGATGCGCCAAGTCCTTTTGCAAAGTATTTCTAGGTGGTTATACTTTTATTTCAAAGATACGATTAAATATTTGGAAATGTCATTGACTTGGCTCCTTTTTTGATATCACTTCTTTTCGGTGTCATTTTTTTAAAAGTAAAGAGACTTGGCTGCCTGTTTTACACGGAGTGTTTTTTTTCTGGGATCGATTTTGCTGGAAGTCAATAGCCATCTGCACTGGATAGTAATGAACCGCTTGTTAAACAAATTGGCCAGATCCGTATCTTCGTTTAAAATGTAACTCGAAAAACACAAATTAACACACACACACACCCACCCACACAAACAGAGATTTGAGCCATAAGTTTCAAGTGGAGACGCTCGCTTAATAATGCCAAAAAATACAATTGCGTAGACGAAACCAACAACATCATCAATTAAGTATTAAGCAGACAGCTTAACATGGAAATCAATAGATAGTGTAATACATCCATGATGAATCTGTAAATTACCCGCAAGAATGTTTAAATAAAATACTTCAGGAGTACCAAATATTAACAAAAAAATTAGTGCACCCATCATACTACTTAGAAATGTAGATCCCCCTAAACTCTGCAATGGAACAAGACTGCAAGTCACAGGATGCAAGAACAATATTATTGAAACAAAAATGTTGACTGGCCAGGTTACAGGTGAACAAGCCTTAATTCCAAGTATACCAATGTATTCAGTATTCAGTATTTTTTATTGTCATTTGTGAATTACATTGTAATTATAAAAGACAGTCATTGATAAACATTGTTCATTATAAAACTTATTAAACTACATCCACAACACTATTTAATACACAGCATATTAATTGCTCTCACTTTTGACATGTTTAGTTATAGCCAACTTAAACTCGTGAACATCTTTGCTATCTTTGATTACTCTAGGGATTTTGTTAAAATCCCTAAACCCTTTATAAAATATACTGTTATTTAACCTACTGTAGTTACAATGCGTAAGAAAAGCATCATCTGCATGACGAGTCATGTGTTCATGCAGAGATTTGTCAATGATAAAATACTTTGGCATATACCCTTTATAAATTTTAAAAACAAATATATACACAGCTATGTCTATCATTTCTCTGATAGTACACCATTTAAGTTTTTCTCTCATGCCACTCGTTGGGGTCATCCTCCTTTCTCTAAGAATACATCGCATTACTTTGTTCTGCATGATCTGCAACCTATTAATATCTTCTTGTGTGTTATTATAAAACAAAGTATTGCAGTATGTAAAATGCGGTTTTATAATACAGTTATATATCATAACTTTAGTCCATGTTGATAGATTACCTCCAACTCTATACATATATCCGATTTTCTTTCCTAATTTACTTATAACATCTTGAATATGTTTCTTAAAACATAGTCTATTGTCAATTAAAACCCCCAAATATTTATAAAATTCCACACACTCAATATTAATTCCACTTATAGTTACATTATCATGCGGCTGAGTGTTAACTCAATGATTCCGTCAGAAGTACCTTTTCAGTTCAAAAGAATGCAAGTCCCTGTGAAGAATTGCTTTGCTATGGCAATCAACAAGGCCCAAGGTCAGACTTTGAAGATTGTTGGCGTCGACCTACGAACACAGTGCTTTTCACACGGACAACTATATGTCGCGTTATCAAGAGTTCGTGACAAGAATGCATAATTTATTTTAATTCCAAATGATAAGAAAAAAATCAAATATTGTGTATCCTGAAGTTTTCAAATAATATCTTTCACATTTTAATTACTATTTAAAATTAATCATATTATTCTTTTCCATATATTGCTATCTTCAAATAATGCCAAAATTGTGTATTTACAATTTTTCATTTGTGTTATACTAACCATATATATATATATATATTGCGAGTGATTTACAGCCGTGGCCGTGTCTCGCATCCTAGACGCCAGGAATCCTTGTCCCTCCATTCGTCCTCTTCCAGTTGATGACTTTCCATAGCCTCCTTAACCTCGGAGTGCCATTCCTTGGCCGGACGCCCTCTAAACCGCCGTCCAGGTGGCACCCACTCCCACATCCTCTGTGGCCACCTGTTCGCGTCCATCCTTCTCATATGCCCGTACCACTTTAACCTTCGTTCTTCAATCTCTTGTACCACCGTGTCTTTCTTCTCCATCCTTTCTCTAATTTCCTCATTACGTATGTGCTGTAGCCGTGATACTCCACAGCTCCTCCGCAGAAAATCCATCTCCGTTGCAACACTCCGTTGGACAACACAAGTCTTCATCCCCCACATCCTCTCAATTTCAATCTGAAGGTCTTTGTACTTGGTCTTCTTTTCAGCCTCCTTCGATATTATGTTGTAGTCTGAAGGGATTGCTACATCAATTAAGACACAAGTCATCTTCTGGTATACTAACCATGTATTATTAAAAAACAAAAAAATTATCTCAAACTACGTCGAAATCTTTCATTTTAACAATAACAAAATGTAACAATAAACGGATTTACATCACCCGGGCGAGCCGGAACGGACTCCTATACAGTATAAATGGAAAATAAGCTAACAAAAATGCATTTGTATCTAAGTGACACTAAAAATCTCTACATAAATCTTCCATGGAATGTGAGCCCGGAACTTTCTGCAGACATGTGTGGAAGTTCTTGCTGATCGCTCCAGTTGCACCAATGACTATAGGGACAACACAAGTCTTCATCCCCCACATCCTCTCAATTTCAATCTGAAGGTCTTTGTACTTGGTCTTCTTTTCAGCCTCCTTCGATATTATGTTGTAGTCTGAAGGGATTGCTACATCAATTAAGACACAAGTCATCTTCTGGTGATCTCTAATAATGATATCCGGCTTGTTGTGGGGGATGGTGCGATCCGTGTGTTACTTGCGTGTCCCATATAAGCGTGACTTCTTTGCTACTTGTGATGCTCTGCGATTGTGATCATACGTTCATAAATGAAGTTGAAAATGTCAAGCATGACTGTCATTTGCGAATTAGCAATTGTGAAGAAAATAATGAGTTGCAGTCCATGTATTTGCGGCCTATCAGTCCACCTGTAGTTAATTCTATTATTTGTGGAATGAATGTAAACAAGCAACCGGGAATTGACGGGATAAGAATGAAGGATTTGGTATTAGTTTCAGAAAAAATAAGTCCGGTTTTGAGTAATTTAATGAATTTATCTTTTAGTAATGCAGTAATGCCTCAGTAATGCAACCGGGAATTGACGGGATAAGAATGAAGGATTTGGTATTAGTTTCAGAAAAAATAAGTCCGGTTTTGAGTAATTTAATGAATTTATCTTTTAGTAATGCAGTAATGCCTCAAGGTTTAAAAGTGTCAGTCGTTCGTCCAGTTTTTAAGAAGGGAAATCATTTAGATTATAAAAATTACAGACCTATTGCAATTTTACCTGCAATTGAAAAAGTAATGGAGCGCTATGTCGAGGAAAAGTTATCTAAATATCTTCGAGATTATAATATAATTAATCCTGCGCAATTTGGCTTTCAGAAGGGCAAAGGCACTGCTGACCTCTTATTGCTATTCTCAGATTTCATTAATACGAAACTTAATAATAATATGCATGTGTTAATTATGTTCATTGATTTTACAAAGGCCTTCGATACTCTGAATCATAATACGCTTATAGACGCTTTGGAAAAAGTTGGGATTAGAGGGAGTTTGTTAAGATGGTTCATGAGTTATTTGGAAGAAAGGCACATTGTAGTTAAAATTGGTAATTCGTATAGTATGAAAAATAAGTATGTCACCGGTGTACCGCAAGGTTCTATCTTGGGGCCAATTCTTTATCTTATATATGTCAACAATATTTTTAACAGTATTTTGATGTGTAAAACTTTCATGTATGCGGATGACACAGTGTTGATTGCCGTACATAAAACATTAGAAATGGCGGAACATTATTTGCCAAACGATTTTAATAATATTTTGAGAGTGACTCACGATAGAAATTTAGTAATTAATTCCGCTAAAACGAAAATAATTCATGTGGCTTTGCCTTCAAATATAAATAGAAATTTTCCAGTCAATATAACGTTCCATTCTTTTGATTGTTTGCATACGAGTAGATTAGATAATGAATGTACAAGCTGTGCTGAAAAGATTGAGGTAGTTCCTAATCATGTATACTTAGGTGTTGTTATAGATAATAAGTTTTTATGGAGACCTCACATAGATAGATTGTCAAAGAAATTGTGCTCGTGTGTTTGGAGAATATATAATTTGAAAGATATCCTTCCTTTTTACGTATTAAAATCTGTATATTTTGCTTTAGTGGAATCAATTATGTCCTATGGAATATTGGCGTGGGGAAATGCAACTGATACACATTTAAATCGTATAGAAAAATGACAGAATAAAATCATTAAGAGCATTACTCCATTTACTATAAAGACGGAATGTAACTTTGAAGTCGAACGATATTATGAACATGTCAATATTCTTCCTTTGAAGGCACTTCGTAAATACAGATGAATTCTAAGAAATTATTTTGAGGATAAAGTTTATGTGCGAAGAAATCGATTCACTAGGTTAGAAATTCAAAATCTTATGGAGGTTCCTCTATTTAATAATAAACATGGAAAGAGGATGCTTTCATATGAAATTCCCAAAATTTTTGATAGTATGCCTTTAAATCTAAAACAATTCGAAAAATATAATGAAATTAAAATAAATATTAAGAAATGGTTGTTGTCTTAAAGTCACTGAATTGACATGTTTGTGATATTTTTGGTACGTTAGGCAGTTTTTCAATAAATTATTATGGTTATATCAGTCATATTCAGTCATATATCAGTCATAGTCAGTCATATTTTTGTTTTTTGTTCTTGTCATCCGTCAATGCTGTTCGTTTGTTGCAATCGAAATGCAAGCTATTTTCTGTTTAGTTATTATGTTTATTACTTAATTTGTTTGCTTCCACATTCAAGACATTTTATGGCTTTGTGGACCTGAGTGTTTAATTTTTGTAAAGTGTATTTATCTTGTGTTGTGTAACAAAAAAAAAAAATGTAATGTTGAGATAAGGGGATCAGAATAATTATGCAAATCAGTGGTCAAACATTTCCACAAAGCGACTAGAAGCGACTATTCGATTAAATTGTAACCAGAAGATCAACGTAGTTATCACTTCTCTGACACATGTAGCCTTCTTGCTGTATCCAATGTGACCTTTATTAATTTGTAGGTAAATGCGAAGGTCACTTATAAATGCGTTTCACAGTGCCATAAGATTTGAATTATTATATTTATTTGACTATTGTGCGGCGTACAAAAAGAATTGCCTGCGAAACTTATTAGGCTCGATCTATTCTCTGAATGCAATAATGAAATACTTCTGCGAAGTTCCCGGCAATAGAAGAGAATAATGATAGACTATAGTTTACAAACGGCCCAATCTAGTGGAGCGGTCGCTCCACCCAGCCAAGTCGTACTGTACACTCACACTCACTCAACATACCGTAAATGCCTAATAAACTGAGGAGCAGACCAAACACTTTTACTGTAAGCAACAACATAGCATTTTCGGCCTACTGGATCTCAAAAATGGGAAATATCACATTGTTGAGAAATATTTTAATTTGGAGCTATGGCCCACCCTACCAAATATTCCAAATGAGCCAACAATAGGTTATACTATTTGCGAGCTAGAGGGCCGTGAAAACCGTGAAATTACATCACTTTCATCTTCATCTTCTTCTTCTTCAGATGATATCAGGAAACACCACAATCACCGCCACAGCCTAAACGGCTAAAGCGATCGATCTGAAATTTTTACCACATGTGCACTTTTGGCGTCTGAGGTGCCTTTTTATAAAACCAACCGGAAGCCGCCATTTTGCTAACCGGAAGTGATGCCATATCTCGAAAACGGCTGGACCGATTGGAACGAATCTTTCACTTTTCTTCATGGAATATCACTTTAAGCATATTTTGATACCAAACGCCACTTTTCTTAGTAACCAAATTGAAAATGGCTTATTATTTTAAAGGAATTTGTCTTTGCCGCTTCGATTAGATTAGATTAATAGGGTTTAACGGCGCGTCAACGACGAGGTTATATTGCGCACATTAATAATTTTACTTTAAACTTTGTTGAATTAAGTGGAGGACATTGGGAGGGGGTTGACCTAACGGGCCCGATCCGGGGGAGTCCGGCATTGGTGGGAAGGACAGACCGGAATGGGGACGGACCGGGGGGTGTGAGGATTCGGACCGGCGGAACCCGATTTCAGGGGGATTACCATCTCGAGGGGGAAGGCCGGCCCGATGGGGACCGTAAATTCAAGAGAGGACATGGTTGGGCCAACCCTGGCTGCTCTTTGTCTGGACCTCACCACTAACCTGTCCGGCATGGGTAGCCCTTACACATGAGCATATGCTCGCCGGCGTAGCTGCAATGGATCGTTGGCCAACACAAACCCCACCACCGCGATAAGGTGGCAGCCGTCGGTGGGGTTGTCGCTTCGATATTTGTTACAAGTTGTTTAAATAAACTAAAAAAAAGATGTGATATCCCCATAAAAACACTTCGTGTAAAAAAACCAGCCAAGTCTCTTCAACTAAAAAAAATAGAAGAAATATAAAAAATCAGCACTGAAAAGTAGTGATATCAAAAAATGGGCCAAGTCAAAACTTAATTTTAAAAACCAAAATATACTTGGCGCACCGTTTTTAAGAGTATTATAGGTATATTATGTATAGGTACATTTAATTTTTGCATATATACTTCTATATTATTTATATACACGATGCGCCAAGTATATTTTGGTTTTTAAAATTAAGTTTTGACTTGGCCCATTTTTTGATATCACTTCTTTTCAGTGCTGATTTTTTATATTTCTTCTATTTTTTTATAGTTGAAGAGACTTGGCTGGTATTTTTACACGGAGTGTTTTTTATGGGGATATAATATTGAGCGAGCGTAGCGAGCGTCACCACGGTTCTCTTTGGCACTTTCTCAGTGTGTTTGTCTTTTTTTTTTTCCTGCACTGCCCAGGTCAAACCACACAACCAATCGATTATAAATTTTGCACACATAGATCGGATGCTAAACAAGTCAAAGTGTGTAATTCAAAGCGTAATCAAAGTCCAAATTTGCGTACTTTGGAGGTACCCAAAAGAGATGTCAAACCTTCCATGGCAGGGTGGGAAGGAAGGGTCTTGTTCGGTTGGCTCATGATCTACTACTAGGAAAACGCTCAGTGTAACGCGTTGATGAGCGAGCACAGAACATGCAACATCCCCAGTCACGATACACGACACGGCAAAAAAGACGATTTTCTCTGCAACTCTCCAATCTCCATATAAATACTCTGGATGAATATCAGTTCCATTGTGTCGTGACTTTCCTACATACTTTTTTCAGCTTTTGAAAATTACCCATACTAAACTCGTAAAATGATAATTAACTAGAGAGCCCCGCCATGTAATACATGACCCAATAAGCTCTCTTTCTGGGCAAGGCAATGCATAACTGAAGATGGACCACTATTAAAATAAAACTACTCTGATATGCTGGCAAAGAATTGTCTATCGTGACAACTTTTTTCAACTCACGGAATGACCGATCATAAATGCAAATCAAGGCTCTTTTATAGCTATATCTGCGGAAGGTGCACCAAACCCACACCACACTAACCCCAATGCACACCTGTAGTGTACATACGTAAATTAGAAACAAAGAAAACATGTTTTACTATTTTGAAAATATTTAAATATATCGTGAATAACTCAATATTATTAAAACATTTTAAGCATGATAAAAAAATATGAACTGATACGAATCAATGAAAAATAAAAATAAAAACAAAAACTTTAGTTGCATGGTATATAGAATTAAAATGATTTTTATAATATTTAAAACACAACAGAATAAAATGTATCAACATGATGCAGGTTCCAAAATTTTATTTAATGGAATCCTGTTTACAATTTAATTATCGTGTCAGGAGATGTTACATCATAGTCTAGGGTATTCTTTTCCGCAACCGACTGGCCAAGTCCATCACGGGGGTTGGGGTCCAAAATAAGAATATATATTTGAGACTGAATTAAAACAAATAGGCGTGATTGATAATAAAATGGGATATGATTTGATTTGCAATTATGATGAACGAAAAGTGGTATCGAGATTTAATCGAAGTTCGTCACTTTTTATGTAATAATATGTAATAAAAAGTATGTAGGAAGGTCACGACATAATGGAACTGATATTCATCCAGAGTATTTATATGGAGATTGGAAAGTTGCAGAGAAAATCACGTCTTTTTTGCCGTGTCGTGTATCGTGACTGGGGATGTTGCATGTTCTGTGCTCGCTCATCAACGCGTTACACTGAGCGTTTTCCTAGTAGTAGATCATGAGCCAACCGAACAAGACCCTTCCTTCCCACCCTGCCATGGAAGGTTTGACATCTCTTTTGGGTACCTCCAAAGTACGCAAATTTGGACTTTGACTACGCTTTGAATTACGCACTTTGACTTGTTTGGCATCCGTGCGTTGGGTGGGGGGGGGGGGGGTTAGGGAGGTCACATTTTGCCTTTTTTAGGGAGGTTATTTTATTGTGGGACAATGGCAAGATAAGTTCAATCAGCTTCCATATTAGAGAATGGTATGACATTTGCAAGGAAATTCATATTTTTGAAATGGGGCAAAACTCTATAATAAAAGTTTTGGAAATTTTGGAAATCGTGCATAAATTATCAATATTTTTTCAAACTGAAACAAAATCAAAAGAATTTGGTCTTTAATTTAAAAACAAGCTAAGAATAGATTTACCATCGTAATTTCATTACATATTTTGCATCTTATTTGAAATTATCTCTTATCGTTTGCCCACAAAAATCCTAAAAACCACCAGTTTATCTAAAAACACTTAAACTGGATTGAAAGGGGATGTAAACCCAAAATATGTTAAACTTGATTTTATATTCACTAACAACTTAATGTGGATCGATTGACTCTCTACCATAAAAGCCATTTGGGGTTATTTCCCTAAATGAAATTGTGTTTGAATATTGTTTATTCAAACAATATGTTTAACAAAACGTTGCTCCAAATTTCTCTGGTCAATTTTTCGTGACGCAACACACAAAAACAACTTATCTTATTACCCTCTCAAGAAACGCTTAGCAACCGTAGACATTTGAAATTTTTACTGAGCATCTAGGAGGCACTGACCTACATGCCGCACTAAGGGAAAAGCCTGCAGTGTTCCCACACCTCACTCAGTAACGCCAGTCTCATTACTTTTCTGCCACACCTCGTATTATGATTTTCCATTGAAACAAAGAGATATTTCCCAACATAAATCCCATGCTATGACGTATACAGACCTTCAAGTCATTAAGCTACGAGGTATAAAGCACAAGACATCTGCGAGGTCATAGTTTGTACATCCAGGAGTTAGAAGAGGATATCCAGTCATCGACCATCTTGACCATACTTTCAATCAGAGTAAGTTGATTATACAAGTTTTTATCAAACAAGGAGGAAAAGTTGCCATCTTTCTAGATTATAATATTGTACATCCTGTAAAATATTTAGAGGTTATATCCTCGGTTTTATCATGTTAGTTCGAAGTTCCCAGTATTCCGCTAAATAATTAATGGTGTTCAATTATTTTGAGAGTACAATGTGAATCAGGTATACCGGGTGGCCAAAAATAGCGTCCAACGAGCGAGACATTACTGTGACGCAACTACTGCACTGATATTACTGCAAATGACACCAATTATAAAAACATACTAAGGTCCAATATATGAAAATTGTAACACCATAACTTTTATAGAAAAAAAGTTAAAGCTGTTCGAATTTTGTTGTCGAAAAATCGATTATACGAAGCTATCAAAATTCACGCATCCAGAAAATGGCCAATGGCCGGGACGCTGTTTACTCAAAACTACTGACGATATCAAGCTGAAAATTTCATACGTTATTCAAAATATGTTACTATTGATTGTGTAAAAATTTCGATTAATTTGAATCACGGTGATTTGAATCATTGTAACGAAAGTTATGTGATCTAGAATTCGCGCTTAAAAAGCAATATTCACAAGAGATAATTTCTCAGGTTTTATTTCACATGTTTAATTTAGAAGTGAAATTATCACCCGTATTTTCTGTTTTTAAGCTCAACTTCAAGATACCATAAATTTCGTTCTACTGATTTAAATGTATTGAAATTTGTATGCAATGGATAGACATATGATTTGAATAACATTTGAGATTTTCAGCCTGATATCATAAGTAGTGTTGGAAATTATGTGTCCATGCCATTGGACTTTTTCTGAAAAAGCACTCTTTGAGCTCCGTATAATCGATTTTCGACAACCAAATTCGAACAGCTGTAACTTTATCCATCCATAAGATATGTTTTTGAAACTTTCACATATTAAACATATGTATGTTTTTTATAAAATGTGTAATTTTCGGACTAATATCTGTAGTAGTTTCTTCACAGCGGTGTCTCGCCCATTGGACGTTTTTTGGGGCCACCCGGTAGTTTTGAGGATTGATTAATTTTGTACTCATGGTTAATATTTACCACGTCGAATTTTAAAATTGTGTCATAGGTATTCATGATTTTCATGTTATCTTAGGAACATCTCTGCTTAATATTGTATGCTGACAACACCAAAGATCAGCACAAAAAGAAATCAGCGCAGAGGGAAGTCACACCAGAGATCGCTTCACATAGAATTACGGTAAGTCAAGCAAAGAAGACCGCATAGCCAATGTTTAGAGTTATTCTTAACATTTAACATGCTCTTTTTAGTAACCTAGATAATTATCTTACTTTTTGAGCGAGCGAAGCGAGCGTCTCCTTTTGGCTCTTTTGGAACGAACCTCTGTTTTTTTTTTGTTTGTTTTTTTTTTTTTCTGTTACTGACGATATACAGGTCAGAGTTTTTCTTCGATCGAGCTGAAATTTTGCACACATGTACGTAACATTTCTGATTGTTGCAGACCCTAATTTTTTTGAAATCCATTGATTGGTTCAAATTTAAAAAAAATTAACTTTCGATTGGTTGTTTTGATCAAATTGAAATTTTGACAAGTCATTACCCCCAACATTGTACCCAATCAAACAAAGTTTCAGCCAAATCCTCCCATTGGTTAAAATTTAAAACTATCTTTCCTGTGTTTTTAGAAATTTAAACTATAACCGATTGAACGATCAACTTATAACTTCGCATGATGGTTGGGACCAACATTATCTGCATTTTTGACAATTTTCATACTAATCTGTGTTTAAATCCAAACGTTATTGACATTTTACGGACTATTTGCGTGTTGGCTGTCGAATTCACGGCGACTTCGACTCTTCAGTTCAAGGCAAGGTAGTTAGAGCAGAAACTTTCAAACGCATATGAAACTGATAATGACCGTTTAACAGTCGATCTGATATTGTGTAGACACACTTATATCATATGAGTGGTCTCATGTATATTTTTTGAAGGAGATCCTGTGATTTTTGAAAATTAACACGGAACAGTTCAATCATAAAGGTTCAATCGATCAACTTAAAGCTTTGCATGGTTATTTGGACCAATATTTTAGGAATGTTTTGAGATTTCTATACAAATCTGTGGCGAAATTTTAGAATTATTGGCTTTTAATGACATTTTCGATAGACAGAATTTCGGTTCGAGGTGTTGCGCGTATCCGTGCTCGCTCATCAACGCGTTACTCAGATTCATTGGTTAAAATTTAAATAAATATCTCCTGATAGGCTTAAAAATGAAAACGGTCTTCGATAATTCTGATCAAACTCATATTTTGCATGATCATTAAAACCAATATTGTCTCTTATTTTACAAAATTTCATCCCAATCAGTTAAGAACGTATGAAGTTATTTACATTTTTAATATCTGTCAGTAATGAAGTATCGAAATGAATGTTTTCCAGTGCCAATTGAAAATTGATTCTGATTTGCTTTATGAACCAGGTGCTTAGATGCTATTTTAAAGTTTCGATGAAAAGCATAGTACACTTTTAAGTTGATATCATAATCAATTCAATATGGATGTATATGTTTTCTGTGCGTTGTGTACGCATTTCCGGTTCGAGAATTTGCACATACCCTTGCTCGCTCATCAACGCGTTACACTGAGCGTTTTCCTAGTTAATTGATTTGAAACCATTTCCTTATTGTGTGTTCATCTAGTTTTGTACCTAACCTTGAGACCTCGGTTTTAGAGGTTTTCATTCGGCTTTGCTTCGTTAGATTTTTCTCGTTTCCTAATGGTTTCTGTCAGTGTCAGATGAGATATTTACGTTTTCTCAGTTTTCCCACTGATCTCAGGGTACTTACACTTCGTTCCATGTATCAGTGGGCTTAACGTCGCATTGTTCTGCAGCGAGGCTAATGGCGACGGATGAATGATTATGATGATGATTGGGAGATTATGGTGAAGAGTAGGTAAGGATGGAAGATGGGAAGGAGGCGGTCGTGGCGTATAAGTAGAGTACCTTCCGACATTTGCCTGTCGACTGAGGAAATACCACGAAATAAAACAGTCAGGCAGGACGGCCGCGGGAATCGAACCCGGGCCTTGCCTGATCATTCTTCATTCTCTTCAACACCGCTTTCATTTCGACTATGCATGGTCCATCATTTCCAGCCTCTACGTAATGATATATATACCATCTCCTCACTAGTTTCTACTCTTCCTTGATCAAACTTTTTCGTTTGAGCATATCCTCCATGCTTGAAAGTTATTTTTCAACATATTCTTGATCCCATCTGGTTTATTCGTCACACTACCGTCTTCCTTTTTCATGTATGTCTGAACATCAACTTTATGTCTCTTATCCTTGACAAAATTATATAGTATTCTATAGCATATATAGCTTAGATAGCATTTTTTTTGAATGTTGATCAAATAATGCATTTTTAGTCCTGGTCTTTTCTCTGGTTTCTTCGGTCTCACCTGCTTTCATCTCCTTCTCCCGGCTTATTCCAAACCTGCTCTTCTTGTTGTATTCTCAGAAGGTTGCATAGTCGAGTATTCTTTCTACTTCTCTCAACTAATCATATTTTAAGTCCTTCATAATCTTATTAGGACATTCGTGTACTTCATTTTAGCTCATTCCAACATTTCTCGCAAGTGTCCTTTTTCACTTTTCCCGTAACCCCCTGCAGCAATATTAAGGATTCTCTCAAGTGCTTCCTCTGCATTCTTTCTATAGGGACCCCATATTGCTTCTCCATTATTATTTATTTATTTATTGAGCGAGCGTCACCACGGTACTCTTATGGCACTTTCTCTGTGTATGTATTTTTTTTTTTTTTTTTTTGGTCACACCCCAGGTCAAACCGCTCAAGCAATCAATCTGAAATTTTGTACACATACTAACGTACTCCATGCGGTCCCTGGGATCGTTTTTGAACGGGATCCCGTGATTGGTTCAAATTTTAAAAAAATTATCTTTCGATTGGTTTGTTTTATCAATTTGAAATTTTGACAAGTCATTACCACTAACATTTTACCCAATCATACAAAGTTTCAGCCAAATCCTCGCATTGGTTAAAATTTAAAAAAATCTTTCAAATGATTTTTGAAATTTAAACTAGAACCGTATGACCGATCAACTTAAAACTTTGCATGGTCATTGGGACCAACATTATCTGTATTTTTGACAATTTTCAGACTTTTCTGTGTTTAAATCCAAAAGTTATTGACATTTTACTGACATTTTGCGTGTTATCTGTCAAATTTCACGAAAATGTTGATAACGGCTACTTCGACTCTTTATAGTTCCAAGGTAGTTAGAGCAGAAACTTTCAAACGTATGAAACTGATATGACCGTTCAACAGATCGTCTAATATTGTGTAAGTACACACAATTTTATCATATGAGTGGTCCCAGGTATATTTTTTTAGCTATGATTTTTGAATTTTAACAAGGAACATTTTTATCATAAAGGTTCAATCGATCAACTTAAAACTTTGCATGGCTATTGGGACTAATACTTTAGGAATATTTTGAGATTTTTATACCTACATGTCTGATGAATTTCAAGAATAATGGGCTTTTAATGATATTTTCGATAGACATATTTTCGGTTCGAGGTGTTGCGCGTGTCCGTGCTCGCTCATCAACGCGTTATACCGAGCGTTTTCCTAGTTTATTTTTGTTAGAGTTTATGTCAAACAAATATTATTTTGTTAAATCCACGTCAATTTGAACATATAAAAAATGGACATGTCGTAGTACATCACAATCAAAACGATATAATAATACATGTTAAAAATATTTAGTCCATTTTGATGTAATAAAACATTCACAGCTTATAAAACAAATGAGCTATTAAAATATCATTACACAGCGGTCAGTTGGCACATAAAATTCATTAGTAGAGTAAAACACCTATCGATAAGGTAGTTTGTCAGTATTTTTTTATGACATAGGTTGCCAAATGGTCTTGTATGCTAAGTGCTCCTAAGTGCTCCTTGAGATTTCTATTCACGAAAGCTATGTTCGTGATTGCTTTTTCATTTCATCAACTTTTTCAACCTGACTCTTCCACTCATGATTCATCTATTCTATCCTTTACTATTATACGCTTAAAAGAGAAGAACGTCGTCCCCGTAGCAACGTGGCTGAACATTTCGTTTTCTATACAAATCTTAAATTTTCCACCGATCAAGTTGAAACTCGCCAGTAATGTATATAGTTACGTGACTTGATTTATAGTAACACTTTCACGACATTTTGTTCAGTATTTACCGAGTTATTCGTGAAAAACACAGCTTTTTCTGATGTCTTAATTTTAAACGTCAATTTCAATTGTGCAGTGAAAATTAATTTTAGTAGACGGTGAAACTAATTTTCAAAAATCGACCAGAACAATATTTGGTCATGAAATCCGGAGCTCGGAAGTTGCGTTACGATTCGCGTCTTTATACATCGCGAATTTAGCACCATTTTCACCGAAACTTGACTTTTCCAATACATAATTTCAAGCGAACTGCCAAGCAAAAAGTTTCGTTTGAATCCGATAAGTATTTAGAGAGATATAAAGTAGAAACCAAATTGTAATTGAAAAAGTCACTTTCTTCAAAACTTTCCAAATGTAGGAAGCCGTGAATCCATTGGCAGTGAAGAAAATATTGGAATTTCCACTGGAGACCTTGACTATGAATCACTGGCAAAGCAACATTTCATGTGAATAAATACAGACATTTTTGGTGTAGGTTATGGGGGGGGGGGCACAGGGGAACATTTCTGTCCACATTGTAATACAGTTACCTTTTGATATTGGACCTAATCTCCAATATAAGTCTCTCATTTGATATGACTATAAACAAAGATCAATCAAGCAAGAACCTACATTTTCTGCTGACTTCACAACTTAGCATTAATTTATCAAAAGATTTTAGTTGGTACACCGACATAATATTGTATCGTTCGTTGATGATTTGAACTTTTGATGTGTGCGGAGAATATGCGAACAATTAAATAATCAGGATAAGTTCCAAAGTGGAATCATGCATAAAATTTAGTAGATTTCGTAATTTATTAAGTTAGTACATAAAAAGTGACGAACTTCGATTAAATCTCGATACCACTTTTCGTTGATCATAATTGCAAATCAAATCATATTCCATTTTATTATCAATCACGCTTATTTGTTTTAATTCAGTTTCAAATATTTATTCTTATTTTGGACCCCCCCCCCCCTCGCCGCGCGCGAGAATACAATTGCAAGTCGGTAGTTTAAATGGGGTCAAAAATTAGCCAATATGAATCGAGCCATGTATGACGCCATCTTTAAGTGACGTCATGCACATTGAAGAAATGGAATGTATACACTTCGCGCCAATTTTAAAAGGCAGGTTAGTTCAGTTCGTCGCCCTTTCGCCAAGTCGCGAAATTGCATGTCGCTATTAATGCTTTTTAATTATCTCTATAGGCAGGTATAATATTTCGCACCTGCGATGGAGTTGAGCAAAAGTGAATTAATTCTTCTGAAGGTAGGTCCTATTACATTCACAAATACCTACAAAGAATTAAGCAATAATCAATGTGTTACTGCCATGCTGCGGATGAGAATCGTAAACTCCAGTTAGCCTGCTAGAATGCTATATTTATTTATCAATCTGTCTATCTATCATTTGCTTATTGAATGTAAGAAAATGTGTGAAACAGTTAGAAAAACAACGCAATAACCATTGTACAGTCAAGAAACTGTAACAGTCTGAAATTTACAATTGCAAACAATCAATAAATTTAAAGAAACTCATGGAACTACTGTAAACTTGAGTAACCAAAGGGTTGATGAATGTTGAGGCAGGTCAATATCATGTAATGTTGTGGAGGGCGAAGTAATTATCAGCCGTGTACCATGAGTGAGTCAGAGACAGAACAATAGACGTCACGTAGACCAACAAGTAAAACCAGCATTTAAACTACCGACTTGCAATTGTATTCTCGCACCCCGCGCCCCCGGTGATGGACTTGGCCAGTCGGTTGCGGAGAAGAATGCCCTAGACGATGATGTAACATCTCCTGACACAATAATTAAATTGTAAACAGGATTCGATAAAAATAAAATTTTGAAACCTGAATTCGATCATCATGTTGATACATTTTATTCTGGAGGCCAAGTCTTGAAACTTACGCTTTCAGGACGCAAACGCTCTAGGACGTCATACAGTCCCATTTACTGTAAGAGTGATCGACATTGAAACATAAAGTCAAGCCACTTATTCGATTGTCATCCAGCAATCTATTGAAAACAATTTATTAATATTTTATTATTATTACAGATGTTATTCAGTCATAAAACCTTATTCAAAATTAAGATAAACAGTTAACAGTAGATTTCAAGGTCATCATTCTTACAGTAAATGGGACTTTATGACGTCCGAGAGCGTTTGCGTCCTGAAAGCGTAAGTTTCAAGACTTGGCCTCCTGTTGTGTTTCAAATATTACAAAAATTATTTTAATTTTATGTAGTTTTTGTTTTTATTCTTCATTGAGTCGTATCTGTTAACATTTTTTTTTATCATGCTTAAAAGGTTTTAATAATATTGAGTTATTCACGACACATTTAAATATTTTCAAAATAGTTACATAATATTATGTTTTCTTTGTTTCTAATATACGTGTACACTACAGGTGTGCATTGGGGTTAGTGTGGGGTTAGTGCACCTTCCACAGATATTACTATAAAAGAGCCTTGATTTGCATTTATGATCGGTCATTCCGTGAAGTAAAAAATATGGTCACGAGAGACGATTCTTTGCCAGCATATCAGAGTAGTTTTATTTAAATGATGGTCCATCTTCTGTTATACATTGCCTTGCCCAGAAAGAAAGCTTATTGGGTCATGTATTTCATGGCGGGACTCTCTAGTAACTTTAATTTTCCCAAATATAACGCAATTTATTACACATTAATAATTCAATGTAAATGATAAAATACTAAATAGTGATGATATTTTATTAGTGTACAATTCGATTGTTTCAGCAACGTTGAGATTCCTAGACAATTCAACTGGCTTATACTGGATTTCTACTGGATCTTCTAGAATGAGCAAGTAGATTTATTTTTAATATATACGATACTATAGATACAAACAACATGGATTACGCTTGTGTTGTTCCACGCAAAAACTACCAAAGATCGTTGCGGCATGATTTTTGATAATTTATAAAATTTGCTATAGCCCATTTTTTGATTTTACTACTTTTCAGTGCAGAACTTTTAGATTTCTTCTAATTTTTATAGTTCAAGAGACTTGGCTGGTATTTCAACACAGAGAGTTTTTAATGAGCATATCACTCCTTTTTTAAGCGAGCGTAGCGAGCGTCTCCATTTGAAACTTATAGCTCGAATCTCTTTTTTTTGTTTTTTTGTGTGTATTTGTGCATTTGTGCATTTTGTGTCTCCTGCTAAACGAAGTAATGGATCAGGCCAATTTTTTCAAAAAACTTACATTACTACTCTGGTTATGGTCAAAATTATTTTCAGCAAGTTAGATCATTTGGTTTCATCGGAAACTTGATGTGTAGTTATAGTTAGCTTGGCAATGGGGATGAAAGAAACTCTGTGTGTCAATATAACTGCAATCTTTTGATTGATCATCACCAAATTTCGCACATTCATTAGGACCAGCATAATAAGTGTTTTTTGACAAATCTGTAAAAATCTGCAATGAACTTCAAGAGTAATATACATTTTACTCCCATTTGTATGCTTAATTTAAAATGGCCTGTAGCCACACCATAGTTTGACCTACCAAATGATCTCATATAAATCTGATCCAACTGATATTTTATATGGACGTCAATACTAACATTGTCTCTAATTTTACAAATTTTCAGCCCAATCAGTCAAGAACATATGGGCCATTATCCCACTATATTAGTTTTGAACATTTTTTTTTCGTAATTTTTTTTTTTACTTGTTTCATGTTGCATTAATTTTTTTAATATTACTTACATAGTTGGGTAACTTACTGGAAAGTAGCTTCGATCGATTCTCGGGTGTCACGAAATTATTTGCGATTTTGCATGATGAAACGTTCATTTTAGTAACCTCCGTCCCACACATATTTAACCCTACAATATAAAATATGTTTCTCAGATAACTTGTTTATAGTATTTATTCGTAAGCTGATGATATAACTTATTATAAAAAAATTGACGTGACTTAGAAATGCCAATAACTTAAAAATTGTGCCGAAAGTACTTACTTTTTTGAGGGAATTTAACAAAATTTAACATTACATTTAGTTTTGCACATGAAAATCATAATGCAAAAAACACAGACTAAAATAAAATGAGTCGACTATTATATATATTTTCAGGAAAAAAATATAAACAGATGCTAACAGCAGAATTTAATATTTTTTGGCAGTTTTAAGGGAAAGAAAGTGGATATTTCGGAGAATCGGTAGTTACTTAAATCCAAGAAAATCATATTTACAGCACTCATTGCAAGAGTTTTTCTATTCTAACATACTATTATACATATAATGGTAACTTGTAACACATCAGATCATACAAAAATGAAAATTTCAAAATTTTCGTTATTCCCGACCCCATTGAAATCGCTGTTTTGGGACAGGAGTTACGCGGGACAGGAGTTACTTTTAAGAAGGAAAATGACGACAGTTATTTAAGGGTAGGTGCCAGAAACTCGAAACTCTGGAAATATTCCAGGGCAACATAGTACAAATTAATAAAAATTAATGCTAGTATGTATCTTGACATGTTTTAATTATACAGGGGTGGACAGGAGTTACGAGAGAAAGGGAACTCTCACCTTTTTTGATAGAAAATGACTTCTCATTTTCTGTCATTTAATCAGAGCGCCATAAAGTAAGCAGAAAATTCATGAAGACAGGTTGACGAACCAATAAAAAAAATCTGGGTCTGTACTACCAACTCTACAATATAATAAGCCGGAGTTTTGAAACGGGACGGAGGTTACAACCAAAGTGATGGACAGCTACTAAAAAATTTACTACAATTAATTGTGTGGACTAAATGATGTTTCATCTGTGTAAATGTAAACTTTGCGTGGTCTTTTCACTAAAAAAAAATCACCCGACTATATTCATTGCCTCAAAATTAAATGCCGTGAGCTCAAACATTGACTTTTCAAAGACGGACACGGGACGGAGGTTACTTTTCACCTATAAAAGTAGCAAATTTGAAAATATTATTGTACAAATACACAAAAATAGTGATTGCAACATGTAGAGGGGTACGTAATACAAATTAAAAAAAATATTTCCCCTCATTTTCTTTCAATTGCTTTTAGCAATTCAACTCGGACAGCGAAACTAATATAGTGGGATAATGACCCATATGCACTTATTGACAGGTTCAATAACTGTCAGATATTAAGTATCGAAATTATTGTTTTCCAGTGCTTATTGAATTGAATCTGATTTGCTATATGTACCAGAGTTTCTGTCCTCGCTGAGCTGGCCTTAGGACACCTGCGTTATTCTTTGACAGATGTACCGCCCCAGTCAAACTCCCCGCCTGGCAAGGTCCTCGGATCGGATCACGCCGGGGATTTTCGGGCACTATTTTCAAGTTTCGATGAAAAGCATATACTTTTATTAATAAATACCAACTGCAATGTGAAAAGATTTTTTCGAGTGGGACTCGAACCCACGACCTTCCGATATCCAGTCAGATGCTCTACCAGCTGAGCTATCGAGGCAGTTCACAGTGCAGCGGCTGTGTTCCAATATAAGCTGTGTTAGCATCTTACCGAGAAAAATCTTTTACCGAGGAAAATCTTTTCACATTGCAGTTGGTATTTATTAACATTCACCTAACTGAGGGAATCAGTAAAAATCATATTTCATATACTTTTATGTTGATTGATTGGATCATATTTCAATTCAATATGGATGTATATGTTTTCTGTGCGTTGTGGATTTGCACGTACCCGTGCTCACTCATCAACGCGGTACATTAAGCGTTTTCCTAGTTAGATTTTTCTTACAACTTGTAACACATATCGGAGCTACAATGTTCCTTTAAAAAAATAAGCCACCAAATCTACATTTGCGATCTTGGAAACCACATTTGCTCATGGCCAACAGTTTACTGCACAGCAATTTCGACGTCAACGAACTAGTGCCAGTTAGAAGAAACTCATTTGGGCAGCCAAATCAATTACTTTGACAACTGAGTCAGGCTCTCAGACTTTTACTCAAGTAGAATTGAACATAATGGAAAAACGCTCCTTGTAAAAATACCAGTAGTAAAAAAATTAAAAATAAAAAAACTTCAGCACTGCAAAGAAATAATAAACAAAAATTAGCAAAGTCAAAACTTCAAAACATATTTGGCGCATCGTGCATATAAATAGTATATAAGTGTAGGCCAGATTTAACAATTTAATGCATAAGAGGGGCTTGTCGGACACTCCAAGTTGAGTCTGCGGACATCAGAAGCAGACAACCGACCACATCATGAGCAGTTGTCCCGTGCTGGCCTTTCCAGGAGAAGAAGGCATACATTTATACTTGTGAGCCTCCGGACATGACAGGTTGTACAGACAGCGCAATATGTCATGATAATTATTCACCCTTACAGAATATCATGATACCACCATTTATACGAAAAGTAGCCTGTAGCAAACCCATAGTTATTTGTCAACAGAGGGATGACTGAATTACTGGGTTGTGTTGCTCAGCCCCAGATGGATCTTACAGATAAGGAAGTCCATGTTATGTCGATCGAACTAACATAACTTAACAACAACCATTTTTCTTTTATTAGAACTAATAATTTCGGTATATTAAGATTTTGTTGTTAAAACTGAATTTTTTGGTATGTCTTCAAATAAAAATACAACTGTGTAACCCCTGGGTTTTCTAGTAGAGCAGTCGCTCCACGCCAGCCAAGTCGTACGGCGCGCGCACACTCTCATTTAAAAAGGCTGGAGCAACCCACTTTTACTGTAAGCATGAAAGTGGCATTTTCTGCCTACTGGATCTTAAAATTGGGAAATCTCACATTGTTGCGAAATATCTCAATTTCGAGCTATGACCAACCCTACAACATATACCAAATTTGGGAACAATAGGTTATGCCCTTTGCTTGGTAGAGGGCGGTGAAAACAGTGTTTTAGGGCGGTTTTCATAATCAGTAATAATCTCAGTAGTAGTAGTAGTAGTAGTAGTAGTAGTAGTAGTAGTAGTAGTAGTAGTAGTAGTAGTAGTAGTAGTAGTAGTAGTAGTAGTAGTAGTAGTAGTAGTAGTAGTTGTAGTAGTAGTAGTAGTAGTCTCCTGGAATTCAAATCCGGTAAACAGGCCACAGCATAAACGGCTGAACCAAATGATCCCACATTTTTACCACGTGTGCACTTTTGGCGTCTGATTAAACCTTTACTCCATGAATTTTTTGTGCCGCCATTTTGAAACCGGAAGTGACATTATATCTCAACAACGGCTAAACCGATTGGAGCGAAAATAGCGCCAAACGATTCGGACGGTCAACTATATGCATTATCAGTAGCAAAAGACTAAACATTTTGTTAACTAAACCGGAAATGACGTCATGAAATTTGAAATACATCGATTGGCATTTCGGCAACAAAGGTTGATCCGATTATTTTGATATTTATGTAACGTATGTACTTCTGATATCTCATTTGACTTGTTACAAAACCAACCGGAAGCCGCCATTGTTAAACCGGAAGTGACATCATATCTTAATATAGGCTAAATAGATTTGAACGAAACCAGCGCTACACAATTTAGACGGTCAACTTTATGCATTATTATCAGTAATATTTGCAGTTTCTTATAGCAAAACCGGAAATGACCTCACACATTTTTAAAATCTTACAAATTTACATTTTGATACATAAATACTATTTGAGACAGCTAATAATAAGATGTTATCATGTGTAAATTAAAATTCAAGGGGTCAGTGATTTCAGCCGCCATTTTGAAACCGGAAGTAACGTCGTACCTCAAAAACTGGTAGATTGATCAGTACGAAACTAGCGCCAAATGATTCGGAAAGCCATCTTTATGTAATAGCAACAGTCAAATAAGAATATTCTTATTTATGAGCCCGGAAATGACGTCATTCAAATTTAAAAATTATTATATTCCCCATTCTATGCATTAATTCCCATTTCATTCTATAATAAGATGTGCTCATGTGAAAATTAAAATTCAAGGGGTCAGTGATTTCAGCCGCCATTTTGAAACCGGAAGTTACGTCGTACCTCAAAAACTGGTAGATTGATCAGTACGAAACTAGCGACAAATGATTCGGAAGGCCATCTTTATGGAATAGGAACAGTCAAATAAGAATATTCTTATTTATGAGCCCGGAAATGACGTCATTCAAATTTAAAAATTATTATATTCCCCATTTTATGCAATGAATACATATTCAAAAAGCCTAAAATGATACACATTAATTGTAGATATAAATTCTATGTGGCAGTGTAGTAAGTTTAGCAGCCATTTTGAAAACAGAAGTGTTATGCCATATCTCGGAACTGGGTTTGCCGATTGGATTTAAATCTTTGCTATTCTTCACGAAATACTAAACATGAATATATATAACAGATTTTCATTAGTAGTAACCAAATCGTAAATGTCGATTTTTTTTAAGAATGTATTAATTGTTCATTTCATATGTGTCACAAGTTGTAAGAATAAACTAAAAAAAGGAGTGATATCCCCATAAAAACACTTCGTGTAAAAATACCAGCCAAGTCTCTTCAACTAAAAAAAATATTTGAAATCTAAAAATTCTGCACTTAAAAGTATTGATATCATAAATTTGCCAAGTCAAAACTTTATTTGAAAATCAAAAAATACTTAACGCATCGTTTTTTTAGGGAATTATAGGTATACTATTTTTATATGTATATTTGATGTGTATTTTATATTTGGCCTATACTTCTAAGCTATTATATACACGATGCGCCAAGTATTTTTTGATTTTCAAATAAAGTTTTGACTTGGCAAATTTTTGATATCAATACTTTTCAGTGCAAAATTTTTAGATTTCATATATTTTTTTTAGTTGAAGAGACTTGGCTGGTATTTTTACACAAAGTGTTTTTATGGGGTAGATCTTACAGATAAGGAAGTCCATGTTATGTCGATCGAACTAACATAACTTAACAACAACCAATTTTCTTTTATGAGAACTAATAATTTCGGTATATTAAGATTTTGTTGTTAAAACTGAATTTTTTGGTACGTCTTCAAATAAAAATACAACTGTGTAACCCCTGGTTAAACTGGTTGCATCACTATTATTTTTATCATTTTGCCGTTCTGATGTTAAACACATCATTGTAAGATCTCATCAACTAAACACTCTCTTCTTCTCTTCTTATTCCTCTAAAAAATCTATAAGAAAAAGCATTTTTAAAAATACGCTCATCCTGCAAACACTCTCGGATTGATATCAAAGTCCTGAGATCTGTCGAATAAACGAAAATCTTTATACTTGTGTCTAAATAGAATTTGTTCAATGACGGTCTACTAAGATTTAAACAATATGTTACAGGTGATAAGTATTAAGTAGTTTGGGAAATCACACAGCTCATAGGAAATAACAGAATTGATATTTTTGTGATTGAATCGCATCAAGTAGATATTTGTGTGGATGGACGTTGTTGACAGACAAAAACCAGTTTTTCAAGTCATCCCTCTGTTGTCAAATAACTATGGGTTAGCTGTAGGCAACTCATCGAGCTTCGCTGTACGAGTGGTGGTATCATAATATTCTGTAAGGGTGAAGAATTATCATGACATATTGCGCTGTCTGTACTTGATGATCACACACACTCTCTGCGAACGAAGTGTCAATATTCTTGAATCCTCAAGACCTCTTAGTGACCATTGCCATTACCGTCAACATTGTAAAATTTTATTGTCGCAACAACCAAATTAAATGCTTTTGATGTTCGCACATCAAGGTAAGCCCTATTATTTTTTTCAATATGAACATCACTTATGATCAATAATCTCTTTACAACATCTTTACTCACATACTGAATTTAATACTTGTATCGTTTATTTTTCCAACTTCACACACTACCTAGCCTAGAAAGAGAACATTTTAAAAAAATTCCTTCTTAGTAGGGGGCCAAGTGGTATCCCGTAGGATTGTCGTGAAGGGAAGGTGCCACCTATCTCACTAAATGCATATATAGGTCCAAACCCTAAAAAAATTTGGTGCCACCCCCAGACCCCTGGCGGGGGCTGGGGGCTGGGGGCTTAAGTTATTCATTCCGGTACCCTACACGAAAAGACATAGAGGACTAATTTTTTTAATTTAAGATCAAAACTAAATGCCCTATTGTAAAAAAAAAATTATTTTAAAAAATTTTGGCCGCCATCTTGGAAAAAAAATTTGAAACATTAAGAATTTATATACACTTTAAATCGGTCATTGGACGAACAAATGTCTCAAACAAAAGTTATAGTACTCATTAAATGCAATAACTTTGTAATTTAACATTTTTTTCTTTCACCAATTCTTTATGAGTAAGAGCCGATTTAGTGCCGTTTTTCGGAGTGGGATAGGGACTACACAATGTTAATTGATCTCGGGGGGCCTTGAACGGAGTGAATTTTACCGCTTTTTTATGACATCGTAGCGCCGAAACCGTTCATCCGATCTAAAAAATCTTTGCGGCATATGAAACGTACATTCTTTGGCTCAACTTTCCCGAATTCGCAACAGTCTTCTGTTTTCTATTGTTGAGAAAAAGCAATATTTCTTGAATATAAATCGAACTTATTTTCAATTCGTTTTTATGGAGGTAGTACAGGCACAAGTGAATTATACCGTAAAATGTTTGTGAAGGGGGCTAGCACCAATGCCATTTGATAAAGCATGCTTTGAGATGTATGAAAAGTCATGGTGCCAACCTCGCAACCCTGGCCGGGGGCGGGGGCGGGGTATTTTCCAAAAAATCGACGGTTTCAAAAAAAAATCTGAAAAATTGGCACACATAAATTGGATTATGTAATTTGAAAAAAAGAAAACAAAAGTGTCTAACGCCGCTATCTTGGGGAAAAAAGGTTACAAAATGAGCTTTTTATACATACTGAATAATGTGGGCCGGTTATTAAATTCCGGTTGGCGCAAGAAAAGGTCCAATGATAAAAATGATAAAAAAATTAATCCTCTATGTCTTTTCGTGTAGGGTACAGGAATGAATAACTTTAGCCCCCAGCCCCCAGCCCCCACCAGGGGTCTGGGTGTGGCACCAAATTTTTTTAGGTTTTTGACCTATATATGCATTTAGTGAGATAGGTGGCACCTTCTCTTCACGATGATCCTGCGGGAGCTTTAAATCGACCTTTTGGCCCTCTACTATCTCACACCTGATGAATATCAATCAATCGTATGCAGTATTTATCTACTTCACCAATTTCCGATTCACTTATCCTTATTGTGTCCATATTGTGTACATAATTAATTATATGATTATCATTTTTTAGAAACCGTATGGAAAAATGTCGCCGGATTTGGTTTGATGCACTTGATAGCATTCTACGGCGTCTATATTCTATTTACTAGAGCACACATCTATACATTCATATGGGGTGAGTCGAAATTCACACTAAACTTTAATAATTATAATCGTATGGTTTAATATTGGTTATTAATAAACATGTAATCAATTTGTCGCCATTAGCATCGCTGCAGAAGAGTGCGACGTTAAGCCCCACACAAAAATTTAACCATTGGTGAGCACAATTAAAACACACTACCGGGTGGTGCCAAAAAAATCACACTGTTTGTGGTCAGTACATCACAATAAAAGATAAAGGACGGAAATTTCACATATTATGGAACAACTAGAGGGTCCCGTCATGTAAAACATGACCAATGCGCACCAGTGGGGTATGCTCAAATATAAAACGACAGCAATATTTGTCAGCAAAGTGTGCGTCGTTAATACACACGTTACGTCGTTAGTATGACCACATGCCTTACAAAATACGTAAATGAGATCCGCAGGAAATCAATTTTATCATATCTATTATGGAAAAACAATTTCAAATAAGTTTCCAAATGTCCACCAGAGTATGCGAAAGTAAAATTATGTAAAATTTTAAATTCAGAATGCGCCGTTAAAATAAATATTCGTGTCGTTGATATCATGACCTGATGCACACGACATATTCTTCATTTGTGATGGGTTTCATTATGTCCGTTCCTCAGAGGTATAGGAGAATGTATTTTTTTTTCGATTTTGCGATGCACTTTTGGAATTATGTGATTCTATGACCGATGTCACCATTACAAATATGATTTGATGAATTCAGAATAACTAGTTTTTGAGCTCACTTCAAGAATCATTGAAATGGACATGTTGATATGTTAACTTGATTTTTGTTTCGATAGGTAGATTATTACATTCTCTGCGATTTGAACTAAAGTGTTTTATATTATGATTATGATTCTGATGGGTATTTTTTATGAGGTGTTGAAAATTATTTATTTTGTTGATAATTAAAAAAATAACTAATTAAATATGTTTTGATAGTAATTATGTTTAAAGATTATTGATTCTAGTCAAAATAATTCACCATATGAATTATGGTGACCATACCGTAACTTATTTTGCTTTATTTATATAGTTTTGACTTGGCCCATTCTTTTTTATCCCTACTTTTCAGTGCTAAATTTTTTATTCTTTAAATGTTTTCTTAGTCGGAAGACCTTCATTTCACGGTGATTTTTTCTGGGAAAAGAAAATACAAAACCTGTCAAAATGTAAGTTAACCAAAACTATCAAATAGGGAAGTCTCGTGAAGATTAGAATTCAGAATAATATTTATTTTATGAAAGTTGAGATGTTGCTGAACACAGATGTGGTATTATTTTTGTTGTTGGACGAATAGTTCTCATGTAATTAATTTACAAAGTTTGATAGATCTCTTATTTAAAAACTCTTATTTAAAAACAGGAAAATTGGCAATGACAATACAGTTTGCTATATTGCCATGGCAACAAGGGAATCCCCATGTCAACACAATGTTCAAGACTTGGAAATGGCATCACAGTTCTGATTCTTGTTAAAGGCCGTTTTTCCCGCCAAAAATCGTATGATATTTGAACTCGATTTTTATGAATGAAAATTTTAGATTTCATAGGTAATAAGTGTATTTGTCATTATTATTTGTGTTTATTTATAGAAATTTACTAGAATAAAATTTCACGAGACTTCCCTATTTTCTTTCGTGTCCGCAGGCGGCTTCCTCACATATCTCGTTATGCTTGGCATACCTATTTGCGCTCACCGTCTGTACACGCATCGATCATTCCAGGCGACGGCACCACTACGAGTCTTTCTGTTGATGTGTCAAGCGCTAGCTGGACAGGTAAATAGAATACTTAGATAAAATATGCAACTGCAGGAGTGTTTCCTAGCAAGTAAAAGTACATAAACTTTAATAAACCCATTGCATAAAAGGAGAAAAATTATCGTATTGCTATTAACAGATAGAAAGTCTCTAAATATTTAGAGAGATTATTTAGAAGGGGAGGCAACTCAAAATATTTCAGTAACCATACACAAGATTATCACATGATTATTGAGATGATCAATAAGTGGTCACTAATTATGTAGATCTCAGACCATGACCCAAACGGTCGAGCTCCCTTTGATGGGGCTTTACGTAATAGAATTTCCTCCAATTTGTCAGAACATGTAGCGTTCGAAGAGATACGTATCAAGGCTGGACACTAAAGGAATTATCTTGTTACAGAACTGCTGCTACATCTGGGTGCGAGATCATCGACAACATCACAAGTACTGCGACACCAACGCCGACCCTCACAACTCCACCCGAGGATTCTTCTTCGCACACATGGGCTGGCTGATGACGCGCAAACATCCTGACGTCATCAAATACGGAAAGACCATTGACATGTCGGACTTGGAGGCGGATCCATACGTCATGTTTCAGAAGAAGTGAGTTTACACAATATGCTACCGGAAGGCAAGAAGTAATAAGTATGTCGGTTTTGATGTGGAATGAAAAACAACAAAGCTAGTGTTGATCTTTGAGTGACAATTTAGCATCTGAATTTTTTTAAGATTATCATGAAATTCAACTGTACGACGGCATAAAAAACCGCGAAAAATTTCGATTTGATTAGTCCAACGGTAGGAGTTACGAGTTATTTTCATTTTTTAAATACTCACAGGGCAATGCCAATTTATCTATGCACAATGTATTTTGTATGTGGGAAAAATGTCAGTTCGTTCAGGAGAGCAATGTGACCTGTTAAGTCGAGACGAAATAAAAATATAAAAAAAGTAATAAAAAAAAGTACAAAGGGTCGAATATTAGACGCTCGCTCAATTCTCTGGTGGCAAAGATGTAGTCAAAAATATTCCTTACCAGACTACTGTCCCATCTGGTTGTAAATATTTGTATGAAATAATTTGCCTTTGGCGCAAAATTGAATCTAGTGGAGCGGTCGCTCCACCCAGCCAAGTCGTACTATACACTCACAGTCACTCAACATACCGTAAATGCTTAATAAACTGAGAAGCAGACTAAACACTTTTACTGTAAGCAACAACATGGCATTTTCGGCCTACTGGATCTCAAAATTGAAAAATCTCACATTGTTGCGAAATATCTTAATTTCGAGCTATGGCCCACCCCACCCCATATATCAAATTTGGGAACAACAGGTTATGCCTTTTGCGAGCTAGAGGGCCGTGAAAACAGTGAAATTACACCCCTTTTAAAAGCTATCTGATGATGATGATGATGATGATTCAGATTCAGATTCAGATTCAGTTATCAGGAAACGTTGCTATCACCGCCACAGCCTAAACGGCTGAACCGATCAACCTGAAACTTTTACCACATGTGCACTTTTGGCGACTGATGATACCTTGCCTCTTGTGATTTTTTGTGCCGCCATTTTTAAACCGGAAGTGACGTCATTTCTCAAAAACGTCTAGGCCGATTAGAACGAAATTAGCGCCATTCGATTTAGATGGTCATCTATATGTAAGTATCAATAAAAAAAATCAATCTTATTTTCTTAACCGGAAGTGACGTCATATATACGCAATATTTAACTTATTTCAACAAATTATACTTAAAATACATCTAGTGGAGCGGTCGCTCCACACAGTCAAGTCGTACCGTACACTCACAGTATCTCAACATACCGTAAATGGCTATATAAACTGAGGAGCAGACTAACTACTTTTACTGTATACATAACCCATAAAAAACACTTCGTGTAAAAATACCAGCCAAGTCTCTTCAACAAAAAAAAAATATGAAATCTAAAAATTCTGCACTGAAAAGTAATGATATCAAAAAATTTGCCAAGTCAAAACTTTATTTGAAAATCAAAAAATACTTGGCGCATCGTGTACATAAATAGCTTGGAAGTATAAGCCAATTATAAATTATACATGAAATAAACATACATAGTATACCTATAATGCCCTAAAAAAAACGATGCGCCAAGTATTTTTTGATTTTCAAATAAAGTTTTGACTTGGCAAATTTTTTGATATCATTACTTTTCAGTGCAGAATTTTTAGATTTCATATTTTTTTTTTGTTGAAGAGACTTGGCTGGTATTTTTACACGAAGTGTTTTTTATGGGGATATCACTCCTTTTTTTAGTTTATTCTAACAACTTGTGACACATATGAAATGAACAATTACTAAATTCTTTTAAAAAATCATCACCCTTTACAATTTCGTTACCACTAATGAATAGCAGCGTATGGTCCTAAATAATTGCTTTAAATGATCTTTCACGAAGAATAGCAAAGGTTTCATTCCAATCAGTCAACCCAGTTCCGAGATATGGAAACACTTCGGTTTTCAAAATGGCTGCTGAACTTACTGCACTGCCACATAGAATGTATATCTATAAATGATGTGTATCATTTTAGGCTTTCTGAATACGTATTTATTATATAGGAGGGGATTATAATAATTTTTTAAATTTGAATGACGTCATTTCCGGTCTCATAAATAGGAAAATTCTATTTGTACTGTTCATATTCCATACAGATGGCCATCCGAATCGTTTGGCGCTAGTTTCATACCGATTTGTCTACCAGTTTTTGAGATATGACGTTACTTCCGGTTTAAAAATGGCGGCTGAAATCTCTGACCCCTTGAAGTATATTTGAAACATGATTACATTTTATTATAAGCTGTCTGAAATAGTATATTTATTGCATCAACATGTAAATTTGTGAGATTATTAAAATGTGTGACGTCATTTCCGGTTTAGGTATGGGAAACTGCAAATATTATTGATGATAATACATAAAGTTGACCGTCTAAATTGTTTTGCGCTGGTTTCGTTGAAATCTATTTAGCCGTTATTGAGATATGATGTCACTTCCGGTTTCAAAATGGCGGCTTCCGGTTGATTTAGACCAAGTCACATGAGACGTCAAAAGTACATACGTTACATAAATATCAAAATAATCGGATCAACCTTTGTTGCCAAAAAGCCAATAAATGTATTTCAAATTTCATTACGTCATTTCCGGTTTCTTTAACATAATGTTTAGCCTTTTGCTACTTATAATGCATATAGATGACCGTCTGAATCGTTTGGCGCAAATTTCGTTCCGATCAGGCCAACCGTTGACGAGATATGACGTCACTTCCGGTTTCAAAATGGTGGCATAAAACCAGTTATAGCAAAAGGCACCTCAAACGCCAAAAGTGCATATGTGGTAAAAATTTCAAATCAATCGGTTCAGCCGTTTAGGCTGTGGCCTGTTTACCATATTTTAGCTCCACCCTACTACTACTACTACTGAGATTATTATGAAAACCGCCCTAAAACACTGTTTTCACGGCCCTCTAGCGCGCAAAGGGCGTAACCTATTGTTCCCAAATTTGGTATATGTGGTGGGGTGGGCCATAGCTCGAAATTTTGATATTTCGCAACAATGTGAGATTTTCCAATTTTAAGATCCAGTAGGCCGAAAATGCCACTTTGATGCTTACAGTAAAAGTGGGTTTGCTCCAGCCTTTATATGAGAGTGTGCGCGCGCCGTACGACTTGGCTGGCGTGGAGCGACCGCTCCACTAGATTAACTTACATAGTAACATAGACAATATAATTTATAAATTCAAGGTTGCAGTGTTCTCGGCCGCCATTCCTGAAACCGGAAGTGACGTCATATATCTAAAACGCCTGTACCGATTCCAACTGAACTAGCTCCTGCGTATTCATTCTGCTATTTATTTAAAAAATCAATTGCGAAAAATGAATAAACAAATTAACGGTACCGGAAATGGCGGCAGGAACCACTAAATGAAACCGGAAGTGACGTCATATATTACAAAGGGCATGACCGATTTTACGGAAATAAAGGGATTATGAATTCAGATGGTTGTTCATGAAGTATCAACTAGATAAAACTAGATTGTTTTCTTATTACCTATACCGGAAATAACGTCATAAATATGCTAAATTACGTAATAAATATGCTAAAAGACACTAAATTCACCACTTTATACTTTTAAATAGATATTAGTAAACGTACATTGTAAATAATTATAAATTCAAGGTTGCAGTGTTCTCGGCCGTTATTTTCAAAACCGGAAGTGATGTCATATATCGAAAACGGTTGTACTGATTGCAACCAAATTATGTAAATATGTAGGACATATGATTATTGATTATTAATTCAAGACGACATTATTTTCGGCCGCCATTTTTAAAACCTGAAGTGACGTCATATATCGAAAACGGCTGTACCGATTGCAACTAAATTATGTAAATATGTAGGACATATGATTATTGATTATGAATTCAAGACGACATTATTTTCGGCCACCATTTTTAAAACCGGAAGTGACGTCATATATCGAAAACGGCTGTACCAATTGCAACCAAGTTTTGGAAATGTGTAGGACTAATAATTATGAATTAAACGACACTATTTTCGGCCGCCATTGTTAAAACCGGAATTGACGTCATGTATCGAAAACGGCTGTACCGATTGCAACCAAATTTAGGAAATATGTAGGACTAATAATTATGAATTTAAGACGACATTATTTTCGGCCGCCATTTCAAAACCGGAAGTGACGTTATGTAAAAAAACGGCTGTACCGATGCAATCAAATTAAGTAATTTTGTAGGACTTATAATTATGAATTCAAGACGACATTATTTTCGGCCGCTATTTCAAAACCGGAAGTGACGTCATATAATATCGAAAACGGATGGACCGATTGTAACGAAACCTAAGCTATATTCTTCTTGGATAATCATTTTAATCTTTTACCAAACGCTACTTTTCTTAGTACCTATCCAAATCGGTTGAGGCGTATTTTTTTAAAGAAATTAGTCCTTGCTCGGACATGTGCTACAAGCAGTATGAATAAACTAACAAAAGAAGTGATATCCCAGAAAAAAACACTCCGTGTAAAAAAGGCAGCCAAGTCACTTTACTTTAAAAAAATTCAACACCGAAAAGGAGTGATATCAAAAAAGGAGCCATGTCAATGACATTTCCAAATATTTGATCGTATTTTTGAAATAA
This sequence comes from Leuctra nigra, assembly GCA_934045905.1. Classification (NCBI taxonomy): domain Eukaryota; kingdom Metazoa; phylum Arthropoda; class Insecta; order Plecoptera; family Leuctridae; genus Leuctra; species Leuctra nigra. Next base: position 28,050,886 of record OW203768.1, on the reverse strand, counting down.
AAGAATAAACACCGAGAAATACTTTACAAAAGGACTTGGCGCATCGTTTTTTTAAAGACATTTTTCTATTCATAAGCATATGCCATTTATATACAATCGTAGGGAAACATCTTAGGGAAACATCTTTCAATTACATATTATACATACCTACTGTAAAATATTTTCTATTTGAATATATACGCGATTAAACTTGTTGCCTATGCTTTCTATAAATACACAATAGTTATATTCGTAATATTGTTTCGTGGTCAACATAATTAAGTCTCATGCGTTAAACCTTCGCATCATGAAATACATTTCTATTAATCCACATTTTATAACAATACATTTCACAAAGTACAGTCACATTGTATTTCTATTAAAAAATTTAACTTTATACACTTGACACTTCAAAAATATATACCTAATAGTGTTCCATAGATAGTTAGTAATTATTTGACAAAGTTTCATGATTTCCTTCAGTCAAGATCAAATTATGAAAAGATACCCTTCTAATATCACCATATTAACAGTACTGCAAGAATATGAGCCCACTTCCAATTGTTATTTAATTCTTCCATCCTTATATTACTTATCTATTACAGCATCAAATCTTTCTTCTATCGCCATGGACAAAACTATAAAATAGCCATTACTAAAAGTATCTTGATTAATAGATTCTGGCTCTAATAGAAAGAAGAAAATGTACCAACTTATAAAATTCTTTCCACTTTTAGGATAAATTGATGTCTTTAAAAAAACGATGCGCCAAGTCCTTTTGTAAAGTATTTCTCGGTGTTTATTCTTTTATTTCAAAAATACGATTAAATATTTGGAAATGTCATTGACTTGGCTCCTTTTTGATATCACTCCTTTTCGGTGTTGAATTTTTTAAAAGTAAAGTGACTTGGCTACCTTTTTTACACGGAGTGTTTTTTTCTGGGATTGTATTATTAATTGGACTTTAAACATGATCCACTCAATCAATGATACAATAATTAGATGAAGTGAATTTTTTACTTGTAGATCAATCAAAGTATGTTAACTTATTATTGTCCATCGATAATTGACCGATAAGGATGAAAATGTATAATAAAATATGAGATAATGTTGGTATTACGACGACAATTAAACTTGACATTACAATCTTTGACCAATCAGAAGAAATTATTTACATTTTTTTAATTGAAAGATTTGTCTGAAACTCTGTACAAAGGCAATAGTACAAAATCTAAGTAATTTCATCCCGAAATGCCGCCTAAAGCAACAGGAACAAGTTGCAGGTGGTTAGTTCGTGCGAATGGAGGTGATGGGGAAGGACTGTCATGATTTTGAAAGCCAGGAAGTGGCGAACAACGTTTGAAGAGTGCTCGGACGCTTGCCATGGGGGTGAGCCCAGTCGTTGTTCTTCGACTTGTCGAAACAATTATGCCAAACTTACTAATCACCCATATGTGATTGACCTTGAATGATTATTTCACTAAACAAAATATTTGTAACTTGGTTCCTTTCTGCAAAAACTGAAATGTCACATATTTTACAAATTTGCAGAAAGGAACCAAGTGCCAACGTGTCGGATATCACCTATTTGAGCAAGGGAAGCGAGCTTCTCCTTTTCACTTTAGGCACGGACCTCCGTTTTTTGTGCGTGTTTTTTTCTGTTACTGTTACAGGTCACAGCTTTTCTTCGATCGAGCTGAAATTTTGCACTCATTTACGGACCATCTCTGGGCGTTTGCAGATTTTTTTTTTTGAAATCCGCTGATTGGTTCAAATTGAAAAAAAAGGTCTTCCGATTGGTTTGAAATTTTGCGAAGTCATTGTGACCTACGTTGTCTCAAATACTACAAAATGTCAAAAAATTATCACATTGGCTTAATTTTAAATCCTAAATTCTAATTAGTCATAGACCAAAATGTTCCGATTAAGTTCAAATTTTGAATGGTGATCAAGACCAACATTATCTAACTTTTTAAACATTTAAAGCCCAATCAGTAAAGTATTTATTGTCATTTGAAGAGTTTAGTATGAGATTTCAAAATTGAGATTTCTGGAAAAAGTAGGTATACATATGTTAAATACTCAACAATGGATCTGTTATTCACCCCAGAGTGATAATATGGAAATTCAAAAGTTGCAAAGAACATCGTATTGTGCCGTGTCGTGTATCGTGACTGGAAATGTTGCATGTTCTGTGCTCGCTCGTCAACGCGTTGATGACAGAGCACAGATACGTGCAATATCCCCTCCTAAACACGATATACGATAAGATAAAATCGAGAAAAAGCGAGAAAAACGAGAAATGACTGATTCGAACCAGGCCACTTTACTAACTGATGACCATGCGGTCGGTAAAGGGAAAATCAACCCTAGCAAGGGGATGACATACCTAGATACACGGAACACTGCTTCCGCCATCAACAAGCGGGAAAATATGAATGGCCCAAACAATGACATATTTGATATTCTCTTCATGAAATATTTGCAGCTAACTTAATATGTCCTTAAAATGTTTAGTATCGTTTGGATTTAATAATAGATTAGTATGAAACTTTTCCATAATACAGATTATGATGGTCTTTATGACCATGCAAAGTTTTAAGTTCATCAGTCAAACTGTTCTATCTTTAATTTTCACAAAAATCACAAACTCACTGGATCTCGTTCAAAAACAATACTTAAGCCTGAATTACACGGTTCAAGTTTACTTTCAGGTCCTTGAATTCAACCCTTGAATTTAACCCCATGAAGAGTCTAAACGGAAAACATGGAGTGTTCAACCCGCGTTCTACCCTTGAATTCAAGACAATTGGCTTTCAACCTTTTCGTTTAGAACATGTCCTATTTTCCTAGAAGACTTAGAAGACTTTGACCAATCAGTAACCCTTATTTTGACTTTGCCCCCGCCTCTTTTGCCCCATCACACAGATCCAAAGAAATGCGCAAAAAAAATGTTCTCAATAATTTGCAAGAAAGAAAATAATGTCATGGATCTCGGAGTAAACCATTGTACTAAATGACAAGTAGGAAATACTCCAATAAGTTTAGTACAAATTATTCAGAACATTATTTAACAGGAGGGTACTACCTTATTTCATCAATTCACAGCACTGTTTGAAGGTTAGGTTTACGAATGATTCATCAAATATTCACTTTTTCAGTAAATGATTTACCCAAAATTCTGCACTGTTCACTTGTATGATAATGATTTATTATGCAACTAAAGGCTAGGCCACAATTGTCGTAATGCATAATGTTTAGTGTGTAATGTTTAATGTCTAAGAGAAATGGATGATAGGGTTTATGTGATATGGGCCACAATATGTTATAGTGATTAGTGTTTAGTCACAGTGGTATAAGAATTGAATAAAATTCATTTCTTTCAACAAAACCTTACGACAAGCCAATCAGAATAGACTTACTACTACTGCTGCGCGCCGTGGAGAAATTCAGAACTTGTAACTATAGTTAAAATTGCAGATAAGTGGCATATTAATATTAAACTATATGAAATAAGTAACTTACTAACTGTTATAGCAGAATGTTGTTTCAAATGTAGGCTTTAAAACTTCAGGAGGCTCTGGAAATTACATGCATTTTGTAGTACTACTAGCGCTCCTGCAGTTGAAATAAGACCCTATTGTGGCCCTCCTTACACATTAGACATTAAGCACTAAACACTAAACCTTAAACATTAAGCATTACGACAATTGTAGCCTAGCCTTAATGTATAAAATGAATAATTAGTGAAAACTTTCACACAGATCACTTTTATTCAAGACAAGAAAGCCAAATTAATAAGCAAAAAAAACAATCACAGCCCTTGCGTAAAATACCACGGTCGCAATATTGATAATTTCACAGCAACTTCAAACAACAATGAACTTTGAAACATTTAAAAATATCTTTAAAGTTTCCTTGAAGGGGTTGAATTCAACCCCTGAAATCAAGGATTCAAGAAAAGTGCATAAAATAACTTCTATTAGGGATCTTCAAGCATTTGTAGTCGGATGCAACAGTGGCTAGATGAATTTGAATCAAAGGAAAAATCGCAAGTATTGAGTAACATTGATGAATGGTTTACAGTTATAAAGGGGTTTGTTGTTCTGCACATAAATATAAGGTCAATTAGGAAGCACTGGGATGAACTATTACTAATTTTGAATGAATATATAGGAAAATTTGATGTACTTGTCTTGTCGGAGGTGTCATTGCCTGACATTAGTATTGAATATGTCATAAATGGATATACTTTATATGAAAATGTAAGAAGAAATAGAAGAGGTGGGGGTATTTTCTTATATGTAAAGAATGAAATTAATTTTAAGTTAACTAAAATAAATTTTGTGAATTTCGAAGGTATTGGAGGGACATTGACTTTTTCTAATAACCGGAAAATTACGTTATTAGCGGTTTATAGGCCACCAGATAAAAGTAGAACTAGTTATGTCGTTGAGTTGGATGATTATTTCCAGGAAAATGAGGGCAATGATATCTTGTATGTTGGAGATGTAAATATGAATATACTAAATGAGGATGATGGTAGTATTCAATCATATGAAAATGTTATGTCAACAAGGGGATTGCGTAAATGCATCATTGGGGTTACAAGGGAAGAATTTGTTTTGGATAAACTGTGTGTTAGTTGTATTGATCATGTGTATGCTAGGATAAAGAATCAACAAGTAAAGTCAGCTATTTTTACTACAAAAATTACTGATCATTACATGGTGTTGGTTGATATTTATATGGAAGTAATTGTTAATGTAGACAAAAATCAAGATGCAATCAGAGAATTCATTTGCGAAGATAAATTGAAACAATTGTTTAAGGAAGTAAATTGGTCAACATTGTTGGAGAGTAATGATTGTGTTGAACTCTATGCTAAAATAGTAGACACTTTTAAGCACTGTTATGATAAGGCTACTTACACAAAAAAATTGAATTGTAAAAATATGTTGCGTAAAAATTGGATGACTAAAGATTTGTTGATGGATGTAAACAAAAGGGATAAATTATTCAAAAAATGGAAAAATTGTGAGAATTCTATGAGATGCATAAACATGAATGAGTACAAAAAGTTTAGAAATGAAGTTACAAAGAAAATAAAGTCTGCAAAGATTGCTTATTATAAGAAAGAGATAGAGGGTGCAAAAATGAATATGAGAGATATGTGGAAAACAATTAATATTATTTCTGGGAAAAGTAAGAAGAGTTCTGTGGATGATGTTATCACTAGATATTTAGGTAAGGGACATACAGTTGATAAAATTGCCAATTTATTTGTTGATTCATTTATAAGTGATATTGAGAATATAAGCCACAAGTGTAATATTGTCTCTAGTAAAAGTGTATATTGTGATGAGGCAACACAGTCATTGTATATTCCAGCAATTCACAGATTTGAAATTGAAAAGATAATAAGAGAAATGAATGTAAATAAGCAACCTGGGATTCATAGTATTCGAGCAATCGATATTAAATATTTGTGTACTGAAATTAGTCCTGTGTTAACTCATCTCATAAACTTATCATTAAAGACCGGTGTAGTGCCTGATGCAATGAAATTGTCAGTAGTTAGACCAATATTTAAGAAAGGAGATCATTTATTGTTAACAAATTACAGGCCAATATCATTGTTGCCAACAGTTGAGAAAATAATGGAGAAAATTTTAGTCCAAAAGCTAACGGATTACCTTAAAAAGTTTGATATAATTGATAATATGCAATTTGGTTTTCAAAAAGGAAAAAGTACAACTGACCTATTGATATTATTTTCCGAATATATTAATTTGAATCTTGACAAAAATTTCAATATAATTGCGTTGTTCATTGATTTTTCGAAGGCATTTGATACCATTAATCACAAAAAGTTAATACAAATTTTGGAGAATATTGGGATAAGGGGACCATTATTGAATTGGTTTAAGAATTATTTAAATAATCGAAAGATTGTAGTCAAGGTGTCAAATTCTTTTAGTTATTATAAAGACGTGTTACTGGGAGTCCCTCAAGGGTCTAACCTTGGCCCTATTTTGTATATAATCTATGTAAATTATGTATTTAAATTACTACATGACACAAAGATATTTATGTTTGCAGATGATACCGTTCTTTTAGTAGCTAATAAAAGTTTAGAAATTGCAGAAATGGAACTTCAGATCAACTTCAATAAATTAATTTGTTGGACTCATGATAGTGGTCTGGTGATTAATTCTAGCAAAACAAAAATATTACATATATGTTCTCCTTTTAATACAGAAAAGAATTCTATGATTGACATTACTTTTCATTCCAATAGTTGTATACATAATAATACGTTGGAAGGTAGTTGTCTTTGTGTGACTAAAATTGAGACCGCTGAAACTCATGTTTATTTGGGTTTGACTATTGATAGACATTTTACTTGGCGCCCTCATATTAATGGTCTTTGTAATAAATTGCGTATATGTGCATATAGATTATATAATTTAAACGATATTTTGTCATTGCGATTAATAAAAATAGTGTATTATGCGCTGGTTGAGTCAATTATGACGTATGGGGTATTGGCATGGGGTAATGCTTCTGATGTGCATTTACAGAGGATTTTTATGGTTCAGAAAAGAATTATTAATATTATAACGCCAAATTATGTGAAGATTAAATTTAATTATAAAAATGATAGTTTTTTTGCATATTTGAATTTCCTTAACATTTTTGATATTTTCTTGTATAAATTAATTATACGGTATTACTTTGACGATGAATATAAAATATTATACGATCATGAAGTAAATACGAGAGCAAAGGAAAAGGGAACACTGAAGGTGCCAGGTTACACAAATAAACATGGCAAAAGGCGGCTTCAATATACAATCCCTACTATTTTTAATATCATTCCCCCTGTTTTGAAACAGTTAGATAAATATGTTATTATTAAAAAGGAAATCAAAGATTGGTTGATAAATAGAGATCATTAATTGAATATGTTATTATTATTATTATTATTATTATTATTATTATTATTATTATGATTCAGATGAGTATTATTATTAATGTTATTTTTCCTATACAACTCAATTACGTTTGGTAAATACTTTGTAATATAATCCTGTATTTCTTATGAATTTGTATTGTTTATTGAATTAATTAATTATGTCTGCAATATTGATATTGTATTTCTTTATGATTTATTATGGTTTATTGAATTATGTATTGCCACAGGCTAGCCAGTCATGGCTATGTGGCCTAGTCTGACTATATGTATTAACCTGTTTATAATAAATAAAATGTTAAAACAAAAAAAAAAAAAAAAAAATTCAACCCCTTCAAGGAAACTTGAACCGTGTAATTCAGGCTTTAGGACCGCTCATACGACATTAACGTGTTTAATGTCGATCGGTTGAACAGTTTAGCCTGGGCATTGCCTACAAAAACACATACAAAGAACATGTACAGAGAAAGTGCCGTTAGTGTACCGTGGTGACGAAAGCTACGTTTGCTCAATCACAAAGTTTCAATGCCAATTGTTTTCAATAATAGTCTTAGAAACCTAATACATTCCATCATATAAGTTGGTTATTTTGTTTTTTAGACACCTTTAAACAATGCAATTAATTATATTTAAATCCATCATTAATAAATATTAATAAAATTTAATATTATGGATCTCTAATACAACTATTTCATCAATGTGGATCTGACTAAATGTTATCAACGATGCTCTTGTTATTGCTCTTTTAGAAACAACAAAGGGGAGATAAAGGGATTATTATAAAACCACGCTCAGCGGTATGTAACAAGCTCTACACCTGGTTTAATTATTTCAGATACTTCATGTCTATATACTTCATCGTTGCGATATTCATTCCTGTGGCAGTTCCGTGTTACTTCTGGCACGAAAGCTTCTTCACCACCGTCATGACAGCGTACGCGTTGCGTTATGTTCTCAGCCTTAACGTTACATGGTTGGTCAATAGCGCGGCGCATTTATACGGCACTAAGCCTTACGACAAGTAAGTTTCTTCAGATCAAATTATTTCAAAAGAAGCGTTTTTGTAAGACACTGTAACAAATTTAATGACGAACGTGTTTTTAGCTTTGCATCAAGAGTAGGCTGCTATCGAATTACCTCAAATCTTGTGGAAGAACACGACGCAGAGTACAAGATGAGAAAGTTATGAATAAGATTCATGGGGTTCAGAAGTGTAAATGGAGAAGACTTAATATATGGTCTTTGGAAGGGAGTGTCAAAACATTGATACCGATTAAAGTATTATAAGTTTGACAATATAAATATCTAGGTGTGACAATTTAGGATGAAAGAACGGATGAGAGGGATGTGCTGAACAAGCTTGGCAAGGGAAGAGCGATCACCAGACAATTGCACCCAGTGCTTTGGAACGATGTCATATCAACAAAGACAAAATCACGCATTGACAATCGTCGAAAGCTGCGCTTCTGATGGATCAGAAATCTGGACCTTCTATTCCTGTTTGGCCCAAAGAATCCGAGCAATTTAGATGGGGCACTGGAGAAGATGCAGCAAGGTTACGATACTCGACCATATGAAGAATGATCGCATACGTGAAATGATGCGAGTGGAGACATAACTAACAAATTATATAGAGATGTAATAACTCTTGTGGTTAGGTTATCTGAGAAGGATACCGGATGAAATATTGACAATAAAAGCCTGATGATGTGTACCATCAAGAATATGGAAGGGAAGTAGACCAAGCAAAAGCAGAAGCAGAAGCAGAGGCAGAGGCAGAAGGGGAGGTCATTAGAAGAAGAGGTCTTCAGGATGAAGCGTTCATGAACAAATAATTGTGGTATTTATGGTGCAGAATATGGCCAGAGTTGTAAAAACATACTGTGATTAGAAATAATAAATATTTATGCACCCAGCCCTGGAATTTTGTTGAGGCTCGCGAACTGTGGGACCTTGCCTAAAGGGGATCCACGCGGAAGAGTACTTTCATGCTTCCCGGGGGTTGCTAATAGCACCCAACTCGTTTCACGGGTTAAACCCCTTAGGGTAAGTATAATTCAACGGTTCCTAATCAAGTAATGCGAATGATCCTCAACTCTTATCTCGGATGAGCCACCTGTGCGTGTGGGAGGGGGGGTCAAGGGACCGGCCTGTACGTGGTGGCTGTACTGTACGCAGTCATTAGCTGGAGAGGTATCCAGGAAGTGACTTGGCTGTGTAGATCTTTCAGCGCTTCACTGCTGAAGACTCAGGAAGGAAACCGAAGGTCTGGGCCGCTGAGAAGACAAGGCACGCCACGACAACAGCCAGGTGCAGCATCGGGTCTGTGTGGTGCGTTACCAACACGGCACTCATAACTCCATAACTCCGCAACTCCAATGATCGCAGTATTCAGTCGAAAACTCTCCCAATCTCAATCTCTCTTTTGATTACAGAAATAATAGCCAATTCGTAATCATCTTATCATCAACACATTTGTGAATTAACAACAAACGTAATTTGCGCAGTTTTTTCCGGAATGTAATTTAGTTCACCAATGGCAGTAGCTAACAAACAAATGGTATTACGAATTACTCTCATAAGTAAGCCATCCGGTCCAGAAGCTGAATCTATAGAAATGCCATGGATGGCAGAAATGACTTCTTCCTTCGTCACTACCGGACTTTAAGCTCCAGAAAATCGCTCACCTTCAGATCCATTATTATATTGCCCAGCAATGCTGTTAATCTCAATTCCTAGGATGCCACTGAAGTGTTCTTGAAAAGGGAATATGCACCAGTTTTGTAATGCGTTTAAGTAAAAATTTTCACGATAAAAACATAAATGTTGGTGGATAACACTATTTTCACACTCAAAATTGAAAGTTTTCATTCAAAAAATGTGACATTTAAAGTCAGTGGATATTTAGGCTGGAAAACAGTATTCCTGACATAACATGATGTCATATTTTAATGTAACCATGGCAACATCATTGTATGTTGATAGAAATGACATCACTTGTTAGGAAATGTCAGAAATACCGTTTTCCTGCCAAAATGTCAACTAAATTTTAATGTCATATATTATATATGAATGAAAGAGTACACTTTTGAGTCTGAAAATGGTGACAGATAACTTAGTATTTTGAAATATTGTCTTAAATAAATTGAAGAATATTCCCTATTGTTGTTAACGGAATCTTGCAAGCAAGAGACTTGTCAGAAGTCTTGACCTGCCTTACAACTTTCCTCCTCTGATTTTAGTTAAGGTACATGATATACATACAAAAATATTTTTTCTTGAAATTACAAGTTCGAAAACGTTTTCCTACATTTCAACTATATTTAAGTATAAAAGAATCATAAAATGTAATTTAACTTGCAACTCCTGTCTTATAGCGAGGTTTCAATTATTTATTGCCTTCCGAGAATGAACAAAACTGTAACATAGGTGGTATAGGGAAATCATTTAGTTTTTGGTTGAAACTTTTAAAATAGCACACGTTGGTATTGTTTTAAATTTTTTTCCTAATAGAATGTCCAACTGTCTATCTAGAAATCAGTTTTTTTTTAAACGTTGAACCTCAGTAAAATCGTTGATTGAAGAACAGAGTTTTAAAATTCAAAACTCAAAAATAGAATGGAAATCGTCATGATTCCCCCATAAGACTACATGTTAAAAATAGGAATTAAAAACTACAATATCTCAAAATCTAGACACGAGAAGTTGTTCATATTTCACAGTATCGTGTAAATAGTGATTATTGATACCTCTGTCAAAATAGGCTTATTTGGAAGATGTGAGATATCAGTTGTGCTACCTTAATGGTACTGGGCCAGTTCATAGCTATGTTTTTGCTTGCATCGTCTTTCTTCTCTCTTGCAGATTTTCTTCACGGGTTCTTAGTTTCACTACCTATATGATCGATTTGTGTTTTCAGTCTTCCGCTGTCGTCTTGCTTAATAATGCTTAATTGCTAATGCACGGGTTCAGGCAATAACTCAATAGCATTCCGTATGAATGAATTAAATCATAAGTAACTTTATGAAGCTCAGAAGTCAATTGTTCAGTAGTAAGATCAGATTTACGAATTATGAGATGCAAATTTGAGAAACGATTGTCCCACTCAGCCATGGCATTTCTATTTGAAGACAAAGCAGCATTATCAGATCAGCAGTGACAGTATAAGCCTTGGCAAGTCTTTTCCTTGCAAACTGAGGATGAGCACATCTTATATTATTATTAATACCGGCATATTATCCTAATGTTTGAAATAAACATTAATTATATTAAAATAATGCACATTTTGAACACCATTATTGGAATAAAACATGAGCACACTTTTCAACACTTTTTCCCCAAAACGCTGATGATTGAAGGAATTAAAAAAAAAATAATCAGTAGTTATTCAGTTTAATTTTAACTTTCTATTAATCATTATACATTCAGTAAAGTATTTACATTTTCTATAATTTTAAATAAAATATTTAACAATATCTTTTTAATTATAAGACTGTGACCCCTCTAAGATAATAGCATGGCGTATTTAGCACCGGAATTTGTGTAGGCTTTAAAGAACATTTGTCACTACTCTACAGCTTATTTATTGTTGTATATAGGAACATCACTCCACGAGAAATGCCATTAGTCTCGTATCTAACTGGCGGCGAGGGCTGGCACAACTTCCACCACGCCTATCCCTGGGACTACCGCGCGTCTGAGTTCGGACCGGATCGCTACAACGTCAACGCGTGCTTCATCGAACTGTGTGAGAAGCTCGGACTCGCCAGCGACCTGAGATCTGTGTCCAAGTCGGTGTTGGAGAAGAAGGTGGTGATGACTGGTGACGGCTCACATCCGGTCTGGGGCCACGGATATTAATTCATACAAAATATGCTGAGAAATCAATGTACGGGCGACCTTATAATTCTTCACCCCTCTTTTTCTTGCACGTGTAATAGGTAAAAGTTTTTGTTGTCAATGTTTATTCAACCAAATGTCCACTCGATACGATTCAATTACAAAACAACGGTGTAAATATCGTCGCCCTGGTTCAAGACTACTATTTAAATCTGCTAAACTTCATTGTTGAGAAACGGCATTTTAATAGATCAAAATCGTTTAATAAATCAGAATCATTGTTAAATTGTATCATTATTTTTATGTTATTAGTATCACTAATAAAAAATACTCCGTGTAAAAATGAGAGCCAAGTCTCTTCAACTTTAAAACAAACCTCTGGACTGTCAATACGTCGGCTTGGTACTTGTTTGTCCTATATCCGCTTTTTGCTAGTCGGAGATAATGAGGTTTAAAGGTTGAATTCATTATCACGGCAAAACTACTTAATCTATGTAACAGAAAAAATTATCGCTCATTCTTATGGATGTCTTGAATAATATCTAGTAGTATATTTCTACCCTGCACTCTTAATTACCCCAATAAAGGGCACCCCTGTTTGGATATAGGACAAAGAAAGTCACGGGAACGGAATATTTGTTCGGCATTTTGTCCTATATCCAATTTTTACGAAGTTTTTGTGAAGAAGGAGGTACATATTAACTAATTAAGCATTTTCTCATAATTGTAACACCCTTTCATTATATTTTAAGAAAAAAAATTATAAACATTTTTATTTAAAAAATGAAATTTTTTAAATTTTTTTGTTTCTTAAAATTTGAAATTTAAAAAAATTGCGTGTTAATAAGCAAAATACTATGTCTAATTTCTATCATATTTTAACTAACTTTGAGGGGGAATTTAATCTACATCAATTCGTACTACCTTATTTGAGAAAAATTTTGGCATTTTTACAAATTTTTCAAAAATCCACCTAGAAGCAAATAGCTCAGAAATTTTTAGTAGAGCGGCTAAGAGGAATGATTGTGCATTTTGTGATAAAAGCATGAAATTTGGTAGAGATGTTCCTTAGGACATATAAAAAAGATTTAGCTATGATATCATTCGAGCTTTTGCCCCTGAGGTCAGCTGTGACCTCTAGAGGTCAAATCAAAGAAATTGTCATATCTCATGACTGAATGAACATATTTTATGGATGTATTTTTTTTGTATTCACCAACTCATACTTGTTATACAAAAAAATAATTACCAGGAATAAAAGGTCAGACGTGGTATGTGGTATGTATGCATTAACATGCATACATACCACATTGACATTTGGACCTCAAATCAACTTCGTGATCAAAAAAGCAACTAACGTCTGGAAGCAATTCAATAAGACCTTATAAAGCGTATTAACAAAAATAACCCTTCGGCCATATTAACATGCATACATACCAGAAAACAAAATAGTAGAGCGGCTAAGGGGGAAAATTGGGTCGATTGTGCATTTTGTGATAAAAGCATGAAATTTAGTAGAGATGTTCCTTAGGACATATAAAAAAGATTACGCTATGATATCATTCGAGCTTTTGCCCCTGAGGTCAGCTGTGACCTCTAGATGTCAAATCAAAGAAATTGTCATATCTCATGACTGAATGAACATATTTTATGGATGTATTTTTTTTGTATTCACCAACTCATACTTGTTATACAAAAAAATAATTACCAGGAATAAAAGGTCAGACCGAGGTCATTTGAGGTCATTCGAGGTCAAGTAGTAAAATCCTCATTTTTCAAGCTATCTTCAAATTTATTTTTTTCATTTATGTTAATATGTTCTTAGGATTGTTAAAAACAAACTTTAAAACCAAAATCGGCTGGGTGAAGTACTCAATTGGTCTATTATGGTCAAAATTATGAATTTCAAATTCAAGTAAAATGTCATAATGATGTACTGTTGAGGTAAAGGCTCGAAATTTGGTTTAGTTATGTCTTAATATATAATAAAAATATGTGCGTATTATAAAGTTCAATAATAATCCGCTGAGGTCGCTAGTGACCTCCAGGGGTCAATTTTATATAAATTGACAATTCATGTAAGAATCCGCATATTTAGCAAAAACCTTTTATGAGGCGCTCTTATTATTCGAACCCAATGTGAAAAAATGTGTGAACAAGAGGTCATGAGGTCATTTGAGGTCAAACAATTGAATTTTGCCATTTTATATACCTAGTCTCCTAATTTTTTAATCGAATTTAATGATAGGTGACTACATGAATTCTAAAAGTTAAGAATTCGAACTAAATACATTATTAGCTTTAAAGTTAGCATTATCACATGTGAGGTAAAAATTTGTTTCATATCAATGTCAATTTTTTCTCTGTTTAAATGCATTTTTATATATTGTTAAACTAAGGCAGCGTTTAGCAAGTTGTATCAATTTGGCTCAGATTGAAACAACTAGTACCCAGGTCTCACCACGAGGAGGTAACTGCACCCTAGCCTGCACCCACCCTACCTTTTTGATACACTAGAGATACTATTACTTCTATGATTACTGGTCACAGCCATCACAACTGCATAATGCAGTGCAGGCCAATCCGGCAGAGAAACATGAACAGCGGCCAGAACATCCCTTCTTGCATTTGCATGATATTAACTCATTGCAAGATCTCGAAGCATCAGGTAAAGAAGACCAAAGCGGCTGCCACTTGTTGTTCCAATCACTTGGTGATGGAAGAACAGGGCAAGATTTAAGTGATAGAGTCCAAACATTAGCTTGATACATGGCTCGCCTTATATGTTGGATTAATGCTTCCTTCGTAGGTGGAATCCTCTCCATAGGTTTGGCTCGTTGTGCAAATAGATGTCTTCTTGATACATTCCTCCGTCAAATCAAGTTCACTGGATGATAGCTTTTGGAAGATTTGTGTTGCGTCGGGTAGAACTGTCCATATAGGTCCCAGAACTGCTTTTTGCCGTGAATGCAAAATATGAAGTAACGAAAAATGAAAAATGAATGAAGTATCTGCAATCGGGATACCGAAAGCAGAAGCAGATAACGTTTCTTTTACGTTTCGATAACGTTTCTTTTTTTGTATTCCACGGCAAAAAGCAGTTCTGGGACCTATATGGACAGTTCTACCCGACGCAACACAAATCTTCCAAAAGCTATCATCCAGTGAACTTGTTTGACGGAGGAATGTATCAAGAAAACATCTATTTGCACAACGAGCCACACCTATGGAGAGGATTCCACCTACGAAGGAAGCATTAATCCAACATATAAGGCGAGCCATGTATCAAGCTAATGTTTGGACTCTATCACTTAAATCTTGCCCTGTTCTTCCATCACCAAGTGATTGGGGTTGGTCAAGAAGTAAGGACAACAAGTGGCAGCCGCTTTGGTCTTCTTTACCTGATGCTTCGAGATCTTGCAATGAGTTAATATCATGCAAATGCAAGAAGGGATGTTCTGGCCGCTGTTCATGTTTCTCTGCCGGATTGGCCTGCACTGCATTATGCAGTTGTGATGGCTGTGACCAGTAATCATAGAAGTAATAGTATCTCTAGTGTATCAAAAAGGTAGGGTGGGTGCAGGCTAGGGTGCAGTTACCTCCTCGTGGTGAGACCTGGGTACTAGTTGTTTCAATCTGAGCCAAATTGATACAACTTGCTAAACGCTGCCTTAGTTTAACAATATATAAAAATGCATTTAAACAGAGAAAAAATTGACATTGATATGAAACAAATTTTTACCTCACATGTGATAATGCTAACTTTAAAGCTAATAATGTATTTAGTTCGAATTCTTAACTTTTAGAATTCATGTAGTCACCTATCATTAAATTCGATTAAAAAATTAGGAGACTAGGTATATAAAATGGCAAAATTCAATTGTTTGACCTCAAATGACCTCATGACCTCTTGTTCACACATTTTTTCACATTGGGTTCGAATAATAAGAGCGCCTCATAAAAGGTTTTTGCTAAATATGCGGATTCTTACATGAATTGTCAATTTATATAAAATTGACCCCTGGAGGTCACTAGCGACCTCAGCGGATTATTATTGAACTTTATAATACGCACATATTTTTATTATATATTAAGACATAACTAAACCAAATTTCGAGCCTTTACCTCAACAGTACATCATTATGACATTTTACTTGAATTTGAAATTCATAATTTTGACCATAATAGACCAATTGAGTACTTCACCCAGCCGATTTTGGTTTTAAAGTTTGTTTTTAACAATCCTAAGAACATATTAACATAAATGAAAAAAATAAATTTGAAGATAGCTTGAAAAATGAGGATTTTACTACTTGACCTCGAATGACCTCAAATGACCTCGGTCTGACCTTTTATTCCTGGTAATTATTTTTTTGTATAACAAGTATGAGTTGGTGAATACAAAAAAAATACATCCATAAAATATGTTCATTCAGTCATGAGATATGACAATTTCTTTGATTTGACATCTAGAGGTCACAGCTGACCTCAGGGGCAAAAGCTCGAATGATATCATAGCGTAATCTTTTTTATATGTCCTAAGGAACATCTCTACTAAATTTCATGCTTTTATCACAAAATGCACAATCGACCCAATTTTCCCCCTTAGCCGCTCTACTATTTTGTTTTCTGAAAATTAGTATTTTTATGTTATATATGTTTTAAAGGAATATCAATAAGTAATATCCAATACCTAACTAAAAATTTTCAAAAAGTGGATATAGGACAAATAAGTACCAAGCCGACGAATTATAGATTAGGTACAGATTTTGATTAGGTACAGATTCTTGTTTTACAAATACTTGTCTATACAGAGTATTGTTGCACCGATTTTCAATTTCAACAATGTCGGTGAGGAAAGAAACACAACACCAGCTCACGCTGCTGATCTGAACAACACTGCTTGCTGCACCTCGACTGAGGGAAACCGCCAACAAAGTCGCTGAGGAAAGAAACACAACACCAGCTCACGCTGCTGATCTGAACAACACTGCTTGCTGCACCTCGACTGAGGGAAACCGCGAACAAAGTCGGTGAGGAAAGAAACACAACACCAGCTCACGCTGCTGATCTGAACAACACTGCTTGCTGCACCTCGACTGAGGGAAACCGCGAACAAAGTCGGTGAGGAAAGAAACACAACACCAGCTCACGCTGCTGATCTGAACAACACTGCTTGCTGCACCTCGACTGAGGGAAACCGCGAACAAAGTCGCTGAGGAAAGAAACACAACACCAGCTCACGCTGCTGATCTGAACAACACTGCTTGCTGCACCTCGACTGAGGGAAACCGTGAATAAAGTCGCTGAGGAAAGAAACACAACACCAGCTCACGCTGCTGATCTGAACAACACTGCTTGCTGCACCTCGACTGAGGGAAACCGCGAACAAAGTCGGTGAGGAAAGAAACACAACACCAGCTCACGCTGCTGATCTGAACAACACTGCTTGCTGCACCTCGACTGAGGGAAACCGCGAACAAAGTCGGTGAGGAAAGAAACACAACACCAGCTCACGCTGCTGATCTGAACAACACTGCTTGCTGCACCTCGACTGAGGGAAACCGCGAACAAAGCACCTGAGGAAAGAAACACAACACCAGCTCACGCTGCTGATCTGAACAACACTGCTTGCTGCACCTCGACTGAGGGAAACCGTGAATAAAGTCGCTGAGGAAAGAAACACAACACCAGCTCACGCTGCTGATCTGAACAACACTGCTTGCTGCACCTCGACTGAGGGAAACCGTGAATAAAGTCGGTGAGGAAAAAAACACAACACCAGCTCACGCTGCTGATCTGAACAACACTGCTTGCTGCACCTCGACTGAGGGAAACCGTGAATAAAATCGCTGAGGAAAGAAACACAACACCAGCTCACGCTGCTGATCTGAACAACACTGCTTGCTGCACCTCGACTGAGGGAAACCGTGAAAAAAGTCGGTGAGGAAAGAAACACAACTCCAGCTCACGCTGCTGATCTGAACAACACTGCTTGCTGCACCTCGACTGAGGGAAACCGCGAACAAAGTCGGTGAGGAAAGAAACACAACACCAGCTCATGCTGCTGATCTGAACAACACTGCTTGCTGCACCTCGACTGAGGGAAACCGCGAACAAAGTCGCTGAGGAAAGAAACACAACACCAGCTCACGCTGCTGATCTGAACAACACTGCTTGCTGCACCTCGACTGAGTGAAACCGCGAACAAAGTCGGTGAGGAAAGAAACACAACACCAGCTCACGCTGCTGATCTGAACAACACTGCTTGCTGCACCTCGACTGAGGGAAACCGCGAACAAAGTCGCTGAGGAAAGAAACACAACACCAGCTCACGCTGCTGATCTGAACAACACTGCTTGCTGCACCTCGACTGAGGGAAACCGCGAACAAAGTCGCTGAGGAAAGAAACACAACACCAGCTCACGCTGCTGATCTGAACAACACTGCTTGCTGCACCTCGACTGAGGGAAACCGTGAATAAAGTCGGTGAGGAAAGAAACACAACTCCAGCTCACGCTGCTGATCTGAACAACACTGCTTGCTGCACCTCGACTGAGGGAAACCGCGAACAAAGTCGGTGAGGAAAGAAACACAACACCAGCTCACGCTGCTGATCTGAACAACACTGCTTGCTGCACCTCGACTGAGGGAAACCGCGAACAAAGTCGCTGAGGAAAGAAACACAACACCAGCTCACGCTGCTGATCTGAACAACACTGCTTGCTGCACCTCGACTGAGTGAAACCGCGAACAAAGTCGGTGAGGAAAGAAACACAACACCAGCTCACGCTGCTGATCTGAACAACACTGCTTGCTGCACCTCGACTGAGGGAAACCGCGAACAAAGTCGGTGAGGAAAGAAACACAACACCAGCTCACGCTGCTGATCTGAACAACACTGCTTGCTGCACCTCGACTGAGGGAAACCGCGAACAAAGTCGCATTGTTGCGGCTATAAAATTTGTTTGATAGTAATATTTTAAATTAGCCGAGATTGTTCAGTACAAAAGTACATTATTTCAAAAAAGCGGTTTTTAATTTTTTTTTTACATTCCTTGATCCAATATTGGTATACTTAATTTTTTTCAGAATTTTATTTGAAGCCGTTGAAGTTTTAGAAAGTGGACCCCCAGACACCACCGCACCCGCCCCCGTACAAGGTTGCCAGGTTGCCACCTCGACTTTTCATACATTTAAAATCATGCTTTACCAAATGGCATTGAGTGGCAAACTCCTCCACAAAAATCCTAAAAACGTACAAAACGTTACACTGGTAACCCGACTAATAGGATAAATTTACAGATCTTGAATAAATTAACAGTTGAAAATTTCCTATGAGCAATACAGTGTTGTTTGGTCTAGGATGACCAAATTATGAAAAATAAGATTCTGTAATAGACCTAACAATTGCATTTATTGAGCGAGAGTAGCGAGCATCTCCATTCTGCACTTTTTGACACTTTTTTGCTTTTTTCCCCTGTTTGGATCGACGGCCACTGCCCACAATTTTCTTTCGATCGAGCTGAAATTATGCCTACTAATATCTTTCTAATTTGTTCGTGTAAAGTTTTTGAGATCTGTCCTCCGATTGGTTCAAAAATGAAAATATCTCCTGATAGGTCGAAAATCAAAGTGTTCCGAATAAGTTCTAATTTTGCATGGACATTGAGACAATCATGTTCTCTTATTTTACAAGTTTTCAGCCCAATCATTAGATAACTTATGCACTTATTGACACTTTTCAATGTTTGAAACTGTCAGAATTTATGGTATTGGGAAATTCCACTGCTTTCTGGATTGTTTTATTTATTTACCAAAGTGTAAAGTGGCTATTCTGAGTTCCAAGGAAAAACATATTATTGTTCATTGCACCACCTACTCAATCTAGCTCCCCCCCCCCCTTCCCCCTCCGCCATACGTTCCCTGCCGTAGCACTGAAAGAAGAACCAATGTTGATTCAAATGTTGATTTTTCAGTTTATAAATCCGTCAACAGATGTATCTGCTGGACTCACAAGTGACAATACGATATGCCGCTTGCGAGCTGGAGGACCGTGAAAATCGTGAAATTGTACGGCTTTCTTCAGCTAATAATTATCATCATAAAAAACCCTCCGTGTAAAAATACAAGCCAAGGCTCTTCAACTATAAAAAAATATAAGAAATCAATAAAATTCAGCACTGAAAAGTAGTGATGTCAAAAAATTTTCAAAGTAAAAACATGATTTTAAAAACGGAAATTAACTTGGCGCATCGTTTTTAAGGGCATCTAGGTATATTATTTATATTAAGGTAACATTTGACTTTTGGCATAAAATACGTCTATATTATTTATACACGATGCGCCAAGTATACTTCGGTTTTTAAAATCATGTTTTGACTTGTAGTCCCGTCGTTAAGGTGGCTGTAAATCACGTGACTTTTTAACCAAAAAGCTACACATTTTCTATTGGATGAGTTTAGTTTAGCAAAGACTTCTCCCTCATCAGATAAGTTAGGACACATCTGTTGGAACATATCGATGGTCCAGTTCAATACTGAGACATCTCAAAAAAATGGAAAAATGAAATTATATATCATTGGATTCAGAATTTCAAGCTCTATCCAGTCCTGTACTGAGATATCTTTTAGTTACATTTGCCTCCACGAGATCGCGGATGTCACTCTATAACATTCTCCAGTTCTGTACTGAGACATCTTATTGTCCATTAAAATAACCCTATGTAAATGTCCCAGTTCTGTACTGAGACATCTTATTGAAATCTTATATTCGATTTATCTCAAAACTATGATTTTGGAGATGTCTCAGTATTGAACTGGACCATCGATATCTACGCAGAAAAGATCTACGAAAATAACATATTAGATGATTTTACTTCCTTGCACCTAAAAATTCTCAAATCAAGACCTGAAATTGAAGGAAATTCTACGAGTTGCCAAGAACAGCAAACATTTCTCTAATAAAAAGGCATATATGCATCACAAACCTGACGCAATGTCAGAATATATAACATGCGCTCTTTCTTACTCTTTCCAACGAAATGTTGAGATATTAATTATATCCACTATTATGAATGTAATGTTTAAACGTACAGCACTTGGTTTTGACAGTCTTCACACGCGTATGTAGACACGATATTTGTATTGTTTTTATTATTAAAATCACTGCAAAATTAAATAATATTGACTGTAAATATTGATAAGCTCCAGTATGCAGTGAATTTCCTTCATAAATCACCTTGGAATACTCAACATGAACGATGTAAGGTATGTACTCATAGGTAACTATTTCTTTTGATCGGATGTAGAGAAATAAAGTCATGTGATATACAGCCACCTTAAGGACATGAACTATGCACTTTTTGATTAAAAGTAGAGCTTTAGAGAAGACGTCAAGTTGACCATCCTGATCATTTTTGGCAGTTTTTGCAGTTTTTGGCCATCTGATCCGGGCGTGCAGGTTCAAGATGGCGGCCGTTTAAATATGGCGTCAAGTACCACGATATTATTAGTAATATCTCAGTCCGTGGTTGATCGATTTTAATTTAAAAAAAATTAGATCAAAGATGATTGATCATGATCCATCTACATTTTTTTATTTCGTATATATTTTCATATCTCTTCTCTATGTCAAGTTATTTGAAAAAGTGGTCAAAATCTCATTTCTGAAGTGTTCCAGGACAAATGTGATATCTTCATTCCTAATAGAGATAATAACATCTATTTTATATTAATCGATCCAAAATGAATCTGTATAACATATCAAAAGTTCTCTAAAATTCTCAAAACATGAGTGGGCAAATGAATTTGTCAAATAGTTTAAATGGGCGATTTTTATTTTTGAGTGCAAAGTCTAAGAAAACCAATTTCCTGATCACCACAATTTAGAGCTAAAGGTATTTTGATGTAAAACGATACAGAACAATGCCATCTAAATCAATCAAAATTTTGATTATGGTGGTTGGGCCAAATTTCAAAATGTTGTAAAATCTTATTGTTGTCGTTATCAAATTAACAAATTATATTAACCTAGTCGAGTGGCATATTAAATGAAAGTTTATGATTAGTACAACATATTGAAATAAATAAGAACATTAAGAAAGTCATATAAAGGTCATGAGACGCTAAAACGTGGTACAATTTCCCGTTATAAAGCGTCCAAGGACAATTGATATTATGTCATCGTTAATGAACGTAAATAACATACTTTTTCACACTAATCGATCCAACATTGAATAGTTTATAACATATAAAACATTCACCAAAATTCTTGAACTGCGGGCGAGCAAATTAATTTTTAAATCAATTTCAAAATTGCGATATTTTGGTGAAGGAAAAATCAACCGTATAGTATAAAATATTGGATAATCGTTCTTAATATACATATTTTATAGTTTTTTTTTAACAATAAATGTGGCAGTGTTTGTTTAGTTATTGTCCGCGCCGAGTAGGCGCTTGTGTTTAGTTATTTAGTTTCCTGCCCATTCCCTGTCCTTGACTCACCTCTCAGTTGTTCTTGGAACTATTTTTCCTCCCTCTTTCCACCCCTGTTATTGCGCTACCTGTTTACCTATTCCCGCGCAATAATACTTTGCCTACCACAGTGTATTTGATTTACCGGTGGCAGGTGCACAGTTTACTACCCAACGTCTGACCGTTCACATCGTCCGAGCGGTCATTCGAGTTACTCACGTACATTGCTATCAGCAACATCGCCTTGCCGATCAGCATTACTTAGCTCAGCACAGTGAACCTACAATTCAACTGCGCCCACGCTTTTACAGTATACAGTACGTTTAATATTACCTCCAGCAATACCGTTTTAGACAATACTCTACGATCTGCGTGAAGTGCGACTCCCACAAGTATTTCCATTCTCTTCCCTGTGGACTCTGAATGCAATTCTTTCCTCGCCACGCCTACCCGCGCCACGCTGTGTCTGAGAGGTCGTCTGGCCCATTTCTACTTCTACACTGGTAAGTACCTGCCATTAGGTAACATTGAATGAACTGTGGTGTATGGCCTCTAGCCATTGGTCCCTTGATTGCCGTCACTATCCCGTGCTCGTTTACGGTTGCATCAGCTCTCTTAACGCTGCTGCACCCGATCTTACTCTCCAGGACCAGACTCCACTATCTGGCCTTAACAGTTATATTATTTTATTCATATTTAAATGTAAACATACGAATATTCAGAACGATTTTCCATCATTTTATACTATACGTTCGATTTTTCCTTAATAACGGGATATTGTACCACGTATTGGCCCATCATGACCTTTGTATGACCTTTTTAATGTTCACTTTTATTTTAATTTGTTGTGCTAATCATAAGCTTTCATTTTATATGCTTCTCGACTAGTTTAATATAATTTGTTAATTTGATAACGACGACAATGAGTTTTTGCAAAATTTTGAAATTTGGCCCAACCACCATAATCAAAATTTGGAGAACTGTTGATACGATTAAGATGGCATTGTTCTGTATCGTTTCACATCAAAATACCTTTAGTTATAACTAGTGGTGATTAGGAAATTGGTGTAATCTTAGACTTTGCACTAAAAATGAAAATCGCCCATTTAAACTATTTGGCAAATCCTTTACTATTAATGCACAGTTTTGACCTTGAACTCGGAATTTGCGTTACGATAGACCTCTATAGAAATCGTCATTTTAGCCCAATTTCAATCAAACCCGGACTTTTCCTGTAGTTAATTTCGAGCCAAATAAAGTGCACACAATTTCATTCGAATCCGTTGAGTTTTTCGAGAGATATTACATGGAATGCACAATATCATGGAAAAACATACTTTTTTCGAAACTTTGAAACTTCAGGAAGCTGTGAATCCATTGGCAGTGAAGAAAATACAATTTAACTCTGTGGACCTTGACTTAAATAGAACCACTTGAAAATCAACATTTAAATGTAATTAGATGTTATTTTGGGGGCTGAGAATGTTGTATGGGGTGGGGGGAGGGGGGCGCAATAGAACTTTTCTGACATTGGACATTTTGCCCGAGTAGCTGCTACCTTCTAACGTCACATCGCATTTTGAAATTGATTTGAGGATATTGAAAACTGAAAGTACTATTTAGGCATCAAAATTGATTTGATGTTGATTGCTGTGATTTCTGCAGAGATGCAAACATTTATATAATCAGGTTGAAGACTTATTATGTGGAGACCTGAATAAAATCGCATTAAATTCTACTACTCAGCCTTGACCATGGGCTTTTGTAATAGGTATGTAGAATACTTCATCACAGGACACACTGTCAAGTACACTTTGTGCTTTCTCGATCATGACCAAGTAGCAGTGAGGAAAGTAAGGTCACGTGAGAGTAGTCAGACAACGACAGAAATGCTCTTCACTCTGCTTTCATCTAAACTTGAGAGTGTTTCTCGTGTTTTCTTAGCAAATATTTTTAAATTCTAAAAATCTTCGATTGTGCTGTAATTTTTTATGTTGCGTAGGTATTTGTTTCGTATAATTAACTCATTTAGATATGATTTCAGATTCAGAATTTGGATTCGTTTAGATTCGGTCATACCTTTTTCAGTTGTTGTTTACAGTATTCTAATACGTATATTCATTTGGAAACTGCCACTTTGGGCTAATTCTTCACCGAACAGATTCATTAATATTTAATTATTGTTTCGATTTTTTTTTATTTAAGATTTAGACTTGAGTTGCTATTGTGATCGGTAGTTCCGTGAGGGTCAAGTCAATTATCACGATCAGTCAATTCGTCAGCATAAGAGTTGTGCAAGGGTTGAGCCATCTATTATACCTTGATCAGAAAAGATTGTGATTAGGTCATGTGTTACATGGCGGGGCTCTCTAGTTTGTTTTAATGATTATTAAAAACATTTTGATTGGGATATTTCATCCTATATATTGTTTTTATTTTCGTAATGTCAACAGTTTCGGTCCATATGTTTGGACCTTCTTCAGGACAAAAACTTCAAATCATATAAAAACAATTAAACATTTCAAACAAATAATAAAACAATTTTCTAGAGGCTATAAAAATCACGGTACATCAATCTATTTTCTAGCTCGAGCTAGATTTATGTACCGTGATTTTTATAGCCTCTAGAAAATTGTTTTATAACTTGTTTGAAATGTTTTTTTATGATTTGAAGTTGTTGTCATGAAGAAGGTCCAAACATATGGACCGAAACTGTTGACATCACGAAAATAAAAATAACACAGGATGAAATATCCCAATCAAATGTTTTTAATAATTATAATAATCCTGATTCTTTCAAAACTTTTATTGTTTTAATGATGTTTTAAGAATTTTAGAGAACTTTTGATATGTTATAAACAGATTAATTTCGGATCGATTTATATAAAATAGTATGTTATTATCTTTATTAGGGATGAAGATATCACATTTGTCCTGGAACACTTCAGAAATGAGATTTTGACCACTTTTCGACCCCTTTTGACCTCTGTATCTACTTTATAATTGTGATATATCTTTTTATTAATTCTACTAAACATAAGCTTTCATTTGATATTCTACTCTACTAGGTTGATATAATTTGATGATTTGATAATGACAACAATGACTTTTTGACAAATTTGGCATTTTGGCCCACCCATCCTAATCAAATTTCGGAGAACTTTTGATATGTTATAGAGGGAATTTTTATGAATCGAATAACATCAAAAAACCTTCTGCTGAACTTTGTGGTGGTTTAGGCCCCTTTTTGCAGCCTAGACTCTGGACTACTAACTCATAATTATTCATAAATAGTGACTCAAATAACCAGTATCTCAGGTTGTGTACATCAAAATCACAAAGTTAACATACCATTCGAAAGAGTATAAAATTTTCCGTGTTTTTTATACGAAAACTTTTTGTGTGACTATTTCAGTATACAAAATAATTTGGTTAAAACATTGTTTTTACAAATAAAAAATACATTATTGTTCAAATAACTTGACATAGGGAAGAGATGTGAAAATATTTACAAAATAAGAAAATATAGTTGGATCAATCATCTTTGATCTCATTTTTTTTTAAATTTAAATCGATCAACCACGGACTGAGATATTACTAATAATATCGTGGTACTTGATGCCATATTTAAACGGCCGCCATCTTGAACCTGCACGCCCGGATCAGATGGCTACACATCCAAAAATGATCAGGAAGGTCAACTTGACGCCTTCTCCAAAGCTCTACTTTTAATCAAAAAGTGCATAGTTCAGGCGTTTTATGGTATACTAACGACGGGACTATTAGCCTATTTTTGATATCACTCGGTTTCAGTGCTGAATTTTTTAGATTTCTTCTATTTTTATAGTTCAAGAGGCTCGCTGGTATTTTTACACGGAGTGTTTTTCTATGGGGTGAATAATGATCTGAAGAAAGCCGTACAATTGTACAATTTCACTGTTTTCACGGTCCTCCAGCTCGCACACGGCATAACGTATAGTTCTCAAATTTGGTATATGTGGTGGGGTGGGCCATTGCTAAAAATTAAGATATTTCGCAACAATGTGAGATTTCCCAGTTTTGAGATCCAGTAGGCCGAAAATGCCACTTTGATGCTTACAGTAAAAGTGGGTTGCTCCAGCCTCTAGGTTTGAACGGTGTGTTGTGTGATGTGATAGTGTGTGCGCCGTACGACTTGGCTGGCGTGGAGCGACCGCTCCACTAGATTCTAAAGTAGCACGATGTGTGTGGAAGAGAAAAGTTGGTTCAGTGCGACATTTTACTGCGTGGAAGTGAAAATGTAAACTATAAGGAAATAAAAAAATGGAAGCACACAAAAACTCAGGTGAGCTTATTAGTTCCTGAGTAACTGACAAAATCTCTAGACGGTGGCCTTTGGTCAATTTCATTGAATAGTCGTGAACAGTTAGCGCATTCCGCATCAACGATTCCAGAAGCCATCTAACATTTGACGTAATAACTGCCATCGATTTAGTCTTGATACTGGAATATCCGAAAGAGAAGGTTCTGGAATTGTTGTAATAGCTGATCCAATGAGAAAGTGGCCTGGAGTAAGTGCATTAACATCTGTTGGGTCATCTGAGAGAGGGCACAATGGCCGAGAGTTGAGAACAGATTCAATTTGAATAAGCAATGTTGAGAGTTCTTCGTAAGTGAGTGATGTGTCGCCTATGACTCGTCGAAGGTGAAACTTGACTGATTGCCAGCTTCCCATTTTCCGCCAAAGTGTGGAGCAGAAGGAGGGTTAAACTTCCACTCAGTACCGTCATTTGCTAGTAGATTAGCGATTTGACCTAGTTCCGAGGAAGATTCAGCGAATAGTCTCTGGAGCTCACGATCAGCTCCAATCAAGTTTGTTCCACAGTCGCTTGAGAGTGTGGCACAGATGCCTCGTCGTCCTGTGAATCGTTTATACGCGGCAATGAACCCATCTGTTGTGTAATCTGTTACAACCTCTAGATGAATTGCTGATGTAGAGAAACAAACGAACAATACAATGTAGCCTTTATATGATTTTGAAGGTCTTCCTCTCCAATTCTTTAATGTTAATGGACCGGCATAGTCCACACCTGTGTGAAGAAAAGGTCTCGATGGCGTGACTCTTGTAGAAGGTGGTTGTCCCATTAGTTGTTGAGCAGTAACGCCTCGATGTCGAGCACAGCGGACACGCCGAAGTATGAAACATCGGACAGGAGCTCGACCGCCCAGTATCCAATATGATCGTCTAAGATAAGCTACAGTGACTTGCGTGCCTCCGTGAAAAGTCTTTTCATGGGCATCGGCAATTACCAAATTGGTAAGCGATGAATTTCGTGGAAGAATCATGATGTTTGGTATCAGGATCAAGTAGAGTGTTTCGCAGCCTACCTCCAACTCGGAGGACACCTTCAGAATCAACAAAAGGTGTTTACTTTTAGAGAAAATTGGTTCTTTGAAGCGCTTTTCCTGCCGAGAGTATATTTTAAGTTCATTTTTGAAGTAAGCCAGTTGTATTGATTTTACCCAGTAAAGTAGAGCTGCATTAAGTTCAGTGGGTGTAATAATATATGGCATATGACTTGAAGTGTTGAGTCTTTTCATCTGACTGATTACACCTTTACAGATCGCCGTAATTCTTAATAGACGTTTTAACGATGAATACCGCTCGATAAGATAAGATTGACCTTTCTTCAAGGTCAACATTTGAATTCAGACTTAGAGTTGATGTGGGCCAATCCAAAGAGTTTTGTAAGAGCCAGCTTGGTCCATGCCACCAGAGAGGATCTTCACTTAATTGTTTTGGTGAAAGACCTCGTGAAGCACAGTCAGCCGGGTTTTCCTTTCCTGCTACGTGATGCCAACGAGCTGTTAACAAAGTGTCTTGAATAACAGTAACTCGGTTTTGTACATAGTCCTTCCATCTTGATGGAGGACTTCGTATCCATGTCAGTGCTACAGACGAGTCTGTCCATAGATGTATCGGAACATCATGGATTTGTAATATGGAGCATATTTGAGCGGTTTGTCGAGTGAGTAATGCTGCAGCCGAAAGTTCGAGTCGAGGAATGGTCATACGTTTAAGAGGAGCAACTTTCGACTTAGCTCCAATAAGAGTGACTTGTGTTTCTTTGCCATCACATTAAACGCGAATGTAAACAACTGAAGCCATGGCCTGTTGTGATGCATCAGAGAAACCGTGAATTTCCTTAACTAGAAATTCAGACGAGTAAGTACCCAACCACCTGGGTATTGAAATTAGTGGAATGTCATCAAGTTGATTTAAGAATTGCTGCCAGCGCTGAGATAATCCATCGGGTAATACGTCATCCCAGTCAGATTTATGTAACCAGAGATCTTGCATGAGAATCTTAGCACGAATGATCACCGGCGTGAGCCATCCTAGGGGATCGAATAGCTGAGCAATACCCGATAAAACCTTTCGTTTCGTGTACGGTGTCATCTCCACGTTTTGTGGTTTTGAAAATACAAATTTATCTTCTTCATGCATCCAATCTAAGCCCAGAGCTCTAGAAATAAGATGGCCGTCAAGATGACGAGATGACATTGGAGCATGAGTATCAACAGGTAGAGGGGAAATAACTTCTTGATCGTTTGCCATCCACTTTTGTAGCTTGAAGCCGCCCGCCATGCAGAGGTCGTTAAGTTGTTGCACAACATGCTGAGCATCATCTAGAGTGTCTGCTCCCCCGAATGAATCATCTACATAAGTTCCACGACGAATTACTTCGGTTGCAAGTGGAAATCTATGTCCTTCATCCAATGCAAGTTGTTTGAGAACTCTTATTGCTAGAAATGGAGCAGGCGCAAGTCCATACGTACTGTAGATAATTGATATGTATTGTATGGTAGCCATTGATTGTCGGACCAGAGAATTCGTTGATAGTTCCAGTCATCTTGGTGCATAAGTATTTGACGGAACATTTTTTCGATGTCTGTAGAAAAGACATATCTAAATTGTCTCCATCTAAGAATAACATCTGCGAGGTCAGTCTGAAGCTTTTCACCTGTGTGAAGATGATCATTAAGAGATAAGCCACTACTAGTGCGACAAGAACCGTTGAAAACGACACGTAGTTTAGTAGTGACGCTTGATTCGCGCAGTACTCCATGATGTGGCAAGTAAAAAACTTCCTGAGGCTCAGCTTCGTTGTCTTGAACACGATGCATGTGCCCAAGCTCTTCATACTCGTGAAGAAAATCTGAATATAGTTCATGAAACTTAGTGTCAGTTGGGAATCGTTTTGTTATCCGAGCAAGCATCCGGATGACAGATGTTCGAGAGTCTCCTAGTTCTTTAGTTGAGCTTTTGAAAGGAAGGCGAACTATGTACCTTCCAGTGGAAACTCGAGAGTGTGTCGCGACGAAGTGAGATTCACACTCTTCTTCTTCTGATGAAAGAATTTGCTCAGATTTTATAGGAAATTCTTCTTGTTCCCAGAAACGTTGTAATGAATCCTGAAGTTCATGATCGACTGAACACAGAAAAACTTGGACTGGTTGAGAATCACCAGTATTTACATTGTGATTTGAGACAGTGCCAGATATGATCCAGCCAAGCGTAGGGCTTTGAGCAACAGGAGCATCATAATTCCCTTTAACTATGTCGCTTTTTAGGAGATAGGCATAGAGATCCGCTCCTATGACTAAATCTATTGTTCCAGGGGTCATGAAGCTTGGATCGGCAAGAGTCAGTCCGCGAAGGTGAGGCCAATCGCTAGAGAGAGATATACTTGATGGTAGTTGAGCAGTGAGCTTTGGCAGAATGTATGCTGAAACTTTGCACTCGAAATAAGAGTCGAAGTGTGGCCGAAGAGTTACAGTAACGATCCCGTTGGTCTTACCAGAGTGTTGAGCTCCTATTCCTACGAGTGGAATGGCAGCGTGACGGCGCTTGAGACTTAACTGTTGTACTAGAGATTCGCTGATGAACTAGATTTCCGATCCTTGATCAAGAAGAGCGCGAGCTTGGATCTCCTCTCCTTCAGGTGATCTTAGCCGAACTAGAGCGGTAGCGAGGAGGACTTGAACGCGGCTGACATTGGAATGAGGATAAACGTGACACGACGTTGTTGCAGTTTCATTGGTTGAATTCGATTGTGATTCTCTCTGAGAAGCATTTAAAGGTTCTTCAGAGGTTCTTCAGAGGTTCTTTAAAGGTTCGAACTTGAGAGATTCGGTGCAGTTGATGGCGGGCTTGACTTTGCATCATGGATGCTCGTGTGATGTCTAGAACCACATATTTGACAACACTTTTGGTTTCGACATACATTAGAAAGATGATGTCCAAGGCAGTTGAAGCATAGACGATTTGCTACTAGAACATCGCGTCTCTGCGACGAATTCTTAGCTTTGTAGTCCGGACATTACATGAGATAGTGAGAAGCGTTGCATAGGATGCACGACAGATTGAAAGGAGCTTTACTCGAAGATGGTTGAATGGGAAATGAAACGTGTGATTTTATTGTAGTTGAATTCTTTGATGTTTGGAAGTTTTGGAATTCACGACTCTTAGAGGGATTGTCCGTAATAATGCTCCTAGTTTCAATCACTTCTAAAGCTCGGATACGACCGTCAAGAAAGGTTTCGAGCTCCTTGACCGTGGCAGGATTTGTAGAAGATCCTTGATGTAATTCCCACGCTTCGTGAGTTTCTGAATCTAGCCGTCGAACGATTACGTAAACTATGATGTAGTCCCAGTGTTGGACTGGAACGTTAAGAGATTCCAAAGCTCCAAGAGATTCTTTAACTACTGCGAGAAGATTCTTCAGGTCACAAGCTGATTTACGTTGAATTGGTTTAAGTTTAATGATGGCGTCGAGATGGGTATCAACGATAATTCTTTTGTTCTCATATCTAGCGGTGAGAGTGGCCCATGCACATGAGAAGTTTTCGTGAGATACTGACAAATTAGCGATGAGTTGAGCTGCTTCTCCTGTGAGACTCGTCTTGAGGTAGTGATGCTTCTCGACACAAGATAGCTCGGTATTTGTGCCGACCATAGAGGAGAATAGATCATGAAATGAACGCCATGCTAAATAATCACCAGAAAATTGCGGCTGAGAGATCTTTGGAAGCGCATGTAAACGAGTGTGATTCTTAACTGGAGGAGCAACAGAAGTAGAATCATGTTCCTTCACGATTTCTGACAAAAGCTCGAGCATGATGGCTCGTGTATCTGAATATAAGTCTTGGCAGGCTGAATATGTGTCTTCTGTATAGTAACTATTACGCTGGGTTCCCATTCTTCGCATCGAATTCGCTTCCGGTTCACTTCGCTTTCGCAAAATGGCTACCTTTTAACAAAGGAAATCGTCCATGTTTACATTCGCATGTTCCCGTGTTTCGGTTTCGTTAAAGTTGAGCCAATTTTAACTTTGACGAATCCGAAACGAAACCGAAACAAGTGAACATGCGAATGTAAACATGGACCGTGTTTCGGTTTCGTTAAAGTTGAGCCAATTTTAACTTTGACGAATCCGAAACACGGTCCATGTTTACATTCGCATGTTCACTTGTTTCGGTTTCGTTTCGGATTCGTCAAAGTTAAAATTGGCTCAACTTTAACGAAACCGAAACACGGGAACATGCGAATGTAAACATGGACGATTTCCTTTGTTAAAAGGTAGCCATTTTGCGAAAGCGAAGCGAACCGGAAGCGAATTCGATGCGAAGTATGGGAACCCAGCTTTAGCTCTCAGATTCTCTGCTGATTTCGAATTACATATTTTTTCGTGTCCAGCTTGGAATTTATCCCAATTCGTATCCAGAAGTGACATTCGTGTTTGAACATGTAAGGCAGTGGTGGTGTTTGCTGTAAGGGTCTTTACATGATTCAAAGCTCTTATTATCAGTCTATACTTGTCTTGTTGCTGCTCGATTTGTGCTTCGGTAGTGGACATTATTCTTGTTTAAGAACTTAGACAAGATAATATTATTGTGATCCTTGCTGTTTATCTCCGGCTAAAGGGACCATTTAATGTTGAGAAGAATGGGAAAACTTTTCATGAATATAATAAAGGTGGATTCACACGTCCGTTCCAAACTTCGAGTTTGAAACTCAAGTTTGCCAAAGTTCCGAATCGCCGTTCCAAAAACTCCCGTGTGAACTATGAAAGTTTGGAACTCAATCTTTGCAGTTCGAATCTTTTCATAGTTCACACGAAGGTTTTTGGAACGGTGATTCGGAACTTCAGCAAACTTGAGTTTCAAACTCGAAGTTTGGAACGGCCGTGTGAATCCACCTTAAGACTTCATTTAGTTAATTAGCGAAAGAAATTACATAACACATTTATACATTTTAAGATCTTGTCTTCAACAATACATTAATAAATTAGAAAAAAAACAAGACAATGGAAATAGAAAACCAAAGCCAACACGATACACAAACATGAATCAGTCAAGTCAATCTTGACACCTTGAAATTACTGAACACACGCATTGAACATTGTTATTATTGAGCGAGCGTAGCGAGCGTCACCACGGTACTCTTATGGCACTTTATCTGTGTTTTTTCATTTTTTTTGTCGGCACTGCCGAGGTCAAACCGCACAACCAATCGGTCTGAAATTTTGCACACAAACTCTGTAATCTATGCGGTCTCTGGGATCGTTTTTGAACGGAATCATGTGATTGGTTCAAATTTTAGAAAAATTATCTTTCGATTGGTTGGTTCGATCAATTTGAAATTTTGCAAAGTCATTGCAACCAATATTGTACCCAATCATAAAAAATTTCAGCCAAATCCTCCCATTGGTTCATATTTGAAACCATTTTTTCTGTGATTTTTTAAATTTAAACTAGAACCGATTGACCGATCAACTTGAAACTTCGCATGGTCATTGGTACCAACATTTAAGGTATTTTTGCCAATTTTAGTAGTGTCATTTTAAATGTATACACATTTTCATCCCTTCCTTCTTTAAGCTTCTGCTCCAAGGCCTGTAGAGCAGCCAAGCA
Organism: Leuctra nigra; assembly: GCA_934045905.1. Taxonomy (NCBI): domain Eukaryota; kingdom Metazoa; phylum Arthropoda; class Insecta; order Plecoptera; family Leuctridae; genus Leuctra; species Leuctra nigra. The sequence continues at coordinate 28,017,661 of OW203768.1, read as the reverse complement.
GTCCACAATTTACAATAAAACTAGAGCATATCAAATCGGATGCAGTACGAAGGCCAAATCCTCCAATTGGTAGTTTAAATAATATTTTCTGATTAGTCGACATCAAATATTTCGATTTAGACGGCTGGGTAGTGAGTTTGACCTTGAAGAGTTTTTTAATCGATTTTTATCAATATCTTCTACCAATGTAATTGTTAACAAAATAAGGCTATGTACGAGTATTCAGAACAGTTCAATGAAAATAATTCCATAGCTTGTAATGGTTTATTAGATTTACTTTGTCCTACAGATGTTAAGTTCCCGAAAATTAGTAAAATTATGGCACTAAACATCTGTTGGACAAAATAAAACTAATAACTTATTCCAAACTATGAATATATTTTCATTGAACTGTTCTGAATACTCGTACAAAGCCCTATTTTGTTAACAATTACATTGGTAACCGATATTGATAAAAATCGATTAAAAAACTCTTCAAGGCCACGATCACTACTCAGCCCTCTTAAGTTCAAATTTTACATGGTGATCAAGACCAACTGAATCTAAAATTTTACACATTGTAAGCCCAATCAGTCAAGTATTAATTGTCATTTTACGAGTTTAGTATGGGTTGTCAAAAAGCTGGAAAAAGTATGTAGGAAAGTCACGACACAATGGATCTGATATTCATCCAGAGTATTTATATGGAGATTGTAAAGTTGCAGAGAAAATCGTCTGGTGCCGTGTTGTGTATCGTGACTGGGGATGTTGCATGTTCCGTGCTCGCTCATCAACGCGTTACACTGAGCGTTTTCCTAGTATATGTATCATTTGTAACCCAATGGATAATACAAATACAATACAAATAAATAAAGCAAAATCCTAGTACTATTTTTACATTATACAACATAACTTCCATTCCATACCGTAATAGTGAACACTCTATAACTTTTTTGCAATGATGTTGAATGTACAGCGAGATTCAGAACAAGGCGGTCGGAGTGGGCCTTGACCCGCAATACACAGGCGTCATATGGGTGGCCTACCCTTCTGCATTAGATGTCAAGCAGAGCATTAGCGAATGGATGAATACTAAGATGAAATTCAATTTCTTTCTTATCATCAAATTTGCATTCCAATTACTTTTTACTCTTTCAAATACTTATAAAGAAAATGGGATTGGGAATGGGAGAATGGGAATTTCAGTGATTCATAGAGTGATACGACGCCGGTTTAGAGTGCGGCACGCGGCACTGTTCGGTTCTGCGTCGCGGCCGGGAAGAGCTTCCGCTCGACGGGCGCTAGACAGGTGGTTTATAGACGCGGGCGGGCGACAGGCATGTGTGGGGTTTGAGCCCCGGCAGCGTCTTTCCATACCCTAATCGAGCCCAACTCAATACAACTGTTAAAAGACTAAAGAACTGAACAAAATATTTTCTATCAATTCAAATTATTTTGTGTCGTCCTTCTAGTGACTTCCTACTGTAAATTCTTAGTACCTTAGGTAGTTACCTAAGCACCTAAGCACCTGGTACCTGTTTTGTAACACAAAAACACTTATTAACAACCATCTTAGATTGGTGTATTGGACCTACAATAAACCTAGCTGACAATATCAGAGAATCTATTCTGATCAAAAACATTCGTTGGTATCAATGCGAAGTCCAAAAGTAGTTGGTATTCCTGCGTAGACCTATGGTGTTTAACCTGAAATATTGGTCTTAATTTAATTTTCATGATTATTATAATTATTGATTAAAGCCAACCTCTTCTGCTCATTTTGTTTCGCCTTGCTTATAATCAAATGCATTTTTGTCTCGTGTCCGAATTTTGTTTTCCAGAAATTTGTATCTCCTTATAAAGTGTTTAAATCTATTTCCGAACAATGTTCTTTACTTTCAAACTGTCAACAATTACGTGAGTAAAACCTCCAATATTGCGGAGACACCTCACTTAGCTGCTTCATTATGAATGGGAGTGTTAGAATGTTTGGTTATACCGAATAGATTCGGCTTTAAATGCGCGTAAAATGCAAAAAATCAAATCAATGAGTTGGGCTCGATTAGGGTATGGAAAGACGCGCCTCGGCACGCCGCGCACCGCGTCTTCGTACCCGATCAGAGTTTAGGGTGCGGGGTGCCGCACCAGCGATCCGTTTGCTCGATTCCAAAGGGAAAGAGAGAACAGTAATGATCCTTCCGCAGGTTCACCTACGGAAACCTTGTTACGACTTTTACTTCCTCTAAATAATCAAGTTCGATCATCTTTCCGTCGGCATCGACAGGCGCTTGCGCGCGCTGCCGAACGGATGCACTGATCGATATTTTTACTCTTTAAAATACTTATAAGAAAATGGGATTGAGAATGGGGAAAGTGATCGAATAATTAAAGTGAACACATCGGTAATTTTCTTCGGATTTATTCTTTAAATTTATTATTTATTCTTTGGTTGACATTGCCATACATTGGTTAATAGAATTTTGGAAAAATAATTACATGAAGATCTAGACAGTTTGCTTCTTAAAAAATCTTGCCTCTTGGAGTTAATACTTAGTCCAGCCGCCTTCGGCACGGATCACCTGCTGGAGCCTGCGCTGCATCGACCCAAATAATCGTCCACAACCCGCAGGCCTTCGTTGAAGGCTGGCCCACACATCCTCCACGTGGCGAACGAGTTCGTCGACTGTTCGCCGTTGTTGAGTATCCCAGTCTCGCACCATCTGAGCCCACAGGTTCTCGATGGGGTTCAGATCGGGAGACTTTGCGGGCCACTGAATCAGTTTTAACCTCCGATCGTGGACAGCGAACCAGTCGCGCGTAATGTTCGCCGCGCTGTTGTCCTGAACAAACCGGACTCGGGACCGGAAAGCTGCACGGACGGAGGGAAGCAAGACCTCCTCCAGCACCCCACAATACTCGTCGGCGTCCATCCGGGAGCTCAAATGACAGATTTCTCCGGGGAAAGCAGAACACATCCACCCCCAGAACGCCACGCTGATCCGCCCACTGCGGTATCTGGAGGTAACGTGTTCCGCTGAATACCTAGTATTGCGAGGACGCCAGAGGTAGTTTGGCCCGTCTTCATCCGACGAGAAGACAACCCGGTCCCAGAAGGCTTGCGGTTTATTTACGTAGCGATTTGCAAATGCGAGTCGATCACGACGGTGCCGTGCTGTCAGATTGAGTGACGATGCTGGATGATGATGGAAAATGCCTGCTTCGTGATGCCGCCTTCTGTAAGTTGACCGGGACACATCTACGCCTAATTCAGCCTGTCTGGATGTGGCCGATGTCAATGGCGACGCGAATGCCGCGGCCAGGATAGTGAATCCTCTTCTTCTGTCGTGACCCGCGGCGTGCCCGACCTTGGCTTATCTTTGAGGCCCTCCGCTCCCTCCATTTGCCATCGCCGTATCCATTTGTTTACCGTCGTTTTCGCGCATCCTGTAGACAATTTTGGATTGTAAATATAGGTGCATATAGGTAGAAAATGTAGGTTAAGCTTCATTTAATAAATAATCAGACTTACCGATGGTCAAGACGATTTCTTCACGCGGGCGTCCGACCTCCCACATACAGATGATGCGTCCTCTATTTACCACATCGTTGAATTTGTTCGCGCATTTCTCCAAGTCCACAGCCATGTCTAAAACGATCTTGACCGTGGGTAACAATATTAAAAATGCACTGTGACACTGTAGGATCGTAGGCGCTGTAGAGTGGCGATGACTCGGAGCGCTGAGCTACTTGTCATCGGCAGTGCGATGTTTTCAATATGAAGTCAGGCTTGCAACTAAACCACATGTGAATCAGATGCAATGCGGCGGGTCAACGTCTACACAATACTCTCTTATAAAGGTTGATCCGAACGAGGGATTTCAGTGTTCGGAAGTATTCGGCTTTTCCCACTTCGTGACGTCAACACAGCCGGCAACTGCTTGATAGTCTGTATGCGCTGGCATGTGATTTAGATAGAAATGTCCTACTCCATGACGTCACGGAGTAGGACAAAGCCGAATACTTCCGAGTACTGAAATCCCTCGATCGGTTCAACCTTTAGAAGAGAGTATTGTATAGACGTTGGCGGCGGGTAAATATAAATGCCCGGTGATACGGAAACTGGAAATGCCCATCAACAGAGGTGGAAAGGGAAAAGCAACTAGTTCCATGAGAAACTAAGCGATGAGTCATGGACAAGGGAATGGGCACGAAAACTACATGTAAACACAAGCGCCGACTCGGCGCAGACAATATCATGAACAACATCAATAATATAAACAGTGAGTCATACATTGGTTGAATACTTGCTGCGAGACCGGTTACAGTTACGTCATCAAGCAGAGCATCAGTAATTGGGCGACACATTACATTATCGACAATAAAAACCCTGCAATAATCACTGACGCTCTGCTTGATATCTAATGCAGGAGGGTCGGCCACCCAAATGACGTCTGTGTATTGCGTGTCAATGGCAACTCGGACTGCCTTGTTCTGAATCTCACTGTACAATTATTAGGATACATATATATTTTTCTAAAAAATATCAAAATAAAAAAATTTAAGGGAGGGGGGGGTTGTTTTAAGGACAAATTTGTGCCTCCTTTTCACTTTTTCATTTTTGGGTCCACTTAAAATTAAAATCAAATTATTCATTTTAAGATCTTAATTTTTTTCAATAATTAAATCTCTGTCATTAACGGTAATAAAAATAAAATTGTTTTAAGTACTCTAGGTCCACCTGAAAATTACTTTTGAGGAACCCGTTTCTCGGATCCCGTTCAAAATATGGAAAAACACTGATAGGGTCATGTGCTTCTTTCGGCTTCCTCACATGTGTACCAAATATGAGCAAAAGCGGAGTCGAACCCTACATATTTCAACATTTTTTTTATGATTTGGCACCGAATTACCCATTATATTATGAATGTAACTTTAAATATTACTCCTTAATTAATTAATGGTTGTAAAAAATCATAGATTTAATATTTTTTTCAGTTTTATATACTATTAATTATATGCTATTATGTCGACCTTGGGATCTTCTATTGTTGTGTGGTTTATGAAAAGCTAATAAACGAGAATTCCTTTGTAACGCATTTTCTATTGAAACATAAAGAGATATTTCCCAACGTAAATACCAAGTCCGTCAACACTTAAGGTTATGACGTTGATAGACCTTCTGGACTACGAGGTATAAAACACAAGACATCTGCCAGCTTATAGGTTGTATTGTCAATAAGTTAGAAGGGGATATCCAGCCGTCGTCGATCTTGAACGTACTTCACAATCACAGTAAGTTGTACTTGCAAGTTATATCAAGCAAGAGGAAGAAGTTATGTCATCTTTTAATATGACGTTAATGCACATGAATTATTAAGGTGATGCAAGCGCGAGCGATTTTGCAGCTTTTTGTAGACACTTTTTGCGATACGGTTAGAGACGAAATGGGTAGACCAAATTATTTAAAATTTTAATCGTGATTAGATAAAAGACAAACTTAGGTACATTGGTACATTTTTTGTTTTTTGTTTCGTTAATTAGTAATAATTATTGGATTTTTGGTGAAAAATTAGCTATTTTCTCGTCTCCCTGGAGGGTGATTCTAAATTTCCTTGTCGTCTCGTATCAATTAATACGGCGTCACTGCCGTGTTAAATAGATAGCACTCCAGTGTGCAGTGAGCCCGTATCACGTGAAACGAGACGACACGGGAGTTTAGAATAGCCCCCCTGGGCGCCGTATAAAATTAAATTTCAAAAATGTGCCAAGGGATAACCCTAAGTTTGTCTTTCATCTCATCATGATAAAAATTTGAGATCAATTGGTTTACGGGTTTGGTCTCCAATCGTATCGCAAATTTCATCGTTTTGCGCGGTTTTGTTGAATAACCGGCGCCTAATTAACGATGCAATAAGCTAAAATTAAAAAGGGCTACTAATATACAATCAGACTGATAATGTGAACATCCTGTTATAGTTATACTCACTTATGAAACAATTTTTTTCTCTCAATTTTCTAAAACGGCCGAGCGCTAGTATCACCTTAAGTGTATATTCTGTAAAAGATTTAGTGGTTGAATCAGCGATAATACACTAGTGTTGATAATGAAATCCTCGCTGGTATGGAAACCGCACTACACCGCAAATCACCATCACCATACATGCACCATACATTGTACTCGAACATTTTTTAATGTGTATGGGGAAAACGGTTTTCCCCATACATTTCTTGGAAAACTGTGTTCCAAAGAAAAATCAGAGTAAATTACTAAATATCAGTATAATTCCTATAAATGTATACGAAATTATACAAATATTACAATTCTCTAAATTATGTTCGGAATTATCAGCATCAAATGGAGCTGTCCTATTTTTCGAAGTACAATTGTTTACTTCAAACCCAGAACTTCAAGCCCAGATTCAAACCAAGGTTTTTCTCTTAACTTCCTTCACCCTTCTCTTTTTATTTTCTATAGATTTTTTTTTTATTTCCTGATTATCTAATTGAGCGAGCGTAGCGAGCGTCTCCATTCGGCTCTTTTGGACACTTTCTCTGTTTATTTGTTTATTTTTTTGTTTTTTTTCCCCGACGTTGTAGGTCACATTTTTTATTCGATCGAGCTGAAATTTTGCAAACATCCTAACATTATTCCAGTTTAGCCTGGGATTGTTTTTGAGCATTGCCCTATGATTGGCTCAAAAATTAACATTTAACAATTTATCTTCTGATTGGTCGAAAATCAAAATGGACAGATCAAGTTCAAATTTTGCATGGCCATTACGATTATTATTTTCAATAATTTTATAAATTTTCAGCCCAACCCGTAGAGAACTTATGCACTTATTGACACTTTTAAAGTTCTCAATAGCAAAGTGTTATAGATGGTTATTCTCAGTTTCAATGAAATGCATATTCTTCTATGTTGATTTAGTGGATCATATTGCAATACATAATTGAGCGAGCGAAGCGAGCGTCTCCTTCTGGCTCTTTTGGCACGGACCTCTGTTTTTTTTTTTTTTTTTTTTTTTTGTTTTTGGCTGCTAATAGCCGATACACAGGTCGCACCGTTTCACCGATCGATCTGAAATTTTGCACACATGTAAAATTAACCTTCTCTGTTTGCAGACCCTAATTTTTTTGAAATCCATTAATTGGTTGAAATTTAAATAAACATCTCCTGATAGGCTGAAAAATGAAAATGGACTTCGACAAATGTGATCGACCTTATATTTTGCAAGGTCATTAACATTAACATTGTCTCTTATGTTACAAATTTTCAGCTAAATCCTCCCATTGGTTAAAATTTAAAAAAATATTTTATGTGCTTTTTGAAATTTAAACCAGAACCGTTTGACCGATCAACTTAAAATTTTGCATGGTCATCGGGTCCAACATTATCTGTATTTTTGACAATTTTCAGACTAAACTGTGTTTAAATTCAAAAGTTATTGACTATTTACGGATATTTTGCGTGTTGGCTATCATACTTCTCGAATTTCAAATTTCAAGGCATCTTCGAATCTTCACTTCAAGGTTGTTAGAGCAGAAACTTTCAAACGTATATTATGAAACTGATATGACCGTTTAATTTTTTTTTGAACGATATCCTGTGATTGTTGGAAATTAACAAGGAATCGGTCAATCATAAAGGTTCAATCGATCAACTTAAAACTTTGCGTGGTTATTGGGACCAATATTTTAGGAATTGTTGGAGATTTTCATACAAGTCTGTGACAAAATTCAAGAATTATTGGCTTTTAATGTCATTTTCGATAAACATAATTTCGGTTCGAGGTGTTGCGCGTATCCGTGCTCGCTCATCAACGCGTTACTCAGAGCGTTTTCCTAGTGTAGTCAATATGTCATGCATAGGTATTAATATACATAGGTATAGGTACCCTATCTAAAATAATTTATTTTAGGAATCTATAGACTTATTGCTATATTAAGTGTTTTGACTATCTGTCCAAAGAGATTGATGGAATTTCAATCTGTTATTTCATTGATCCAGAGTGTTTATGGAAAGTTGCAAGAAAAATTGGTTATAATGTAGTTACTTATTTTTGATTTAATGGATCGTGCTCGATTAGCGATGTCGCGCGTGTCGGTGCTCGCTCATCAACGCGTTACACGGAGCGTTTTCCTAGTATTTATTTTTATTATTCATTTCATTTAATGAATTTGCATTCCAAATGCGTGAATTTCATTTTTTTAATTTCCAATCCTGGTTCCAAATATTATTTAGAACAGGGGGTTAGACAATTGATATATAAGATTCATAAATTCTACTTAAAGAAAAATAAATAAATAAAATGTTACATGTAAATGCTACATGTTACATTAAGGCTATAATTGTCTCAATCGGCTTACCGACGATCTAAAATTATTTATTTTTATTTTCGGTTAACATTTTTAAAGAAATACACATCCGGTCAACATTTTAACGTTTTTTTGCATCAGAACCTCCGTCCTATTTTTCTCTATTAAGTGCGAAATATCAACTTTGTAGGCGCAACCGTTCGATATAAAATGATTTATTTACGTAAAAAAAAATCTTTCGGACATCATGACATCGGACATCATCTTTCTGACATTTTTGTACATCATGCAACACGCGCTCTTTGTCACTATTTTTGTGCGATATTTCAACTTTCTAGTCCCAACCGTTCGATCTGTAGAGACGCGCAGATCTGTGGTGACTAACTAACTAATTACCTCAGCATGTTTCACACCAACTTTTCGCCCTGAAGGGATGATCGCACGGCCTTTCAATTTGGTATGTGTTGTTATGTGCCTAAATGTACTCCATTACCACAGTTTTCAACCTTCATTTCTAATTGCGTCTTCAAATTGGGGAGCGTGGTGCTTGCCAGCGTCACGCTAACGCGCGACTAGATATTTATGAGTGGTCTCAGATTGCTCAAGCAGTTGTGTTGCCTGTCCTCCTGCACTACGCAGCGAACGGCAACTAACCAGCTCCGGCCGGCATGAGTCGGAGAGTGTGCGTGGACGTCTGGTCCAGCTGGGATGTTGAAGCGAAATAATATATGAGCAGGATGTAATACAATAGTGCGGTTACGACAAGAATACAGGTTATATAAAAATATTTGCACCACTCAGGAACAACTGAGAGCTAGAATATTAAACTGACTACCTACAAGTAGTGAGCTGCTAGCACATCATATTGGCAGAATAGTGCAAAATGTGATAGAAATTTTTCCTTTGGCAGTTTTATAGGACATTTTCCGCTCTTTCATAATTTTGTGATCCTCAAAAAATCGTACGGCCATTTTGGGCCCCAGGGCTGTCCAAAGTGCCAAAAAATTTGTATTTCAGTGAAATTATGAAACTTTTGTCATTTTATTGTTCTTGTATAATAAACCATGTTTTAGAGAAGTACGAAAAAAAAATTCTAAGCCTAACCAAAGTTGTATTTAATCAAGAAATTAAAGATTTCGGCGGGTACGCTCTAAAATGACCGCCATTTTAAGGGAATTTGTGTATCAAGGTTGCAATTGCTTATGTAGGTTCAAATTATGGACCTTTATCTTAAAAATCGATGGGTCACGAAATTAACCCTTTGAGGGGTGGAGGGGAGACCTAAAGGTTTCGATATCTGTACAATAGTCCATACTAGCTACAAAAAATTGATTTCTTGCACATACTAAAAAAAATATGCTCTCTTAAAAAAATACGAGAACTCAAAATTAGGTCGCCATCTTGGATTAAAAGTTTTTATTTTTTTATATTTTCGTAAATTTAAGTACGTTTTGCATGCAATATGAAAAAGTTTATTTTACATAAAATATAGCCCTAATAATAGTAAAGATATTTGTAATTTACATATTCTCTGTATCTCCAACCGTTCTCCCTAAAACTTCATTTGTGTGTTGATAAAACGTCCCAAGATAGAGATTTTAACATGTAATTTTAGTTTATGTAATTTTAGACTCGATACCTTTGCAGTGAACAAGGGATGAACAAAGTAGCCAATTTATCATAATTTTTCAACTGCTGTGCGCAAAATAACGAAATATAAACGAATCTCATCCAAGATGGCGGCATAATTTTGGGATCTCGTGGTTTTTTTTTCGAACAGAGCACAGTTTTATTAGTGTGTGCCAGAAATTATTAGTCCCTATCTATTGTCGTTTATTTTACAGATATCGAAACGTTTAGGTCTCCACCCCCCAACCCCCAAAGGGTTAATTTCGCGATCCATCGATTTTTAAGTTAAATGTCCATATTATGAACCTACATCATCAACTGCAACCTTGAAACCCGAATTCCCTGAAAATGGCAGTCATTTTAGAGCATACCCGCCGACATCTTTAATTTCTTGATAAAATACAACTTTGGTTAGGCTTAGAATTTTTATTTTTTTATCGTACCTTCCTGACACATTGTTTATATAATACTTAAACAATAAATTGATAAAAGTTTTATAATTTCACTGAAATACAAATGTTTTTGCACTTTGGACAGCCCTGGAGCCCAAAATGACCGTCCGATTTTTTGAGGATCTCGAAATTATGAAAGAGCGGAAAATTTCCAATAAAACTGCCAAACGAAAAATTTCTATCACATTTTGCACTATTTTTGTGCTTACAGCCCTCACTAAAGGTAAATGATACAGATAAATTGAATGCACAAACAATGTAAGGAAAACCTCACAAGGTCAGCGACTTGGCGTGACCCAAGGTCAGGCAACTGAAGCGAAGGAGTTTGTTAATTTATGTCGTGGATTTATTTTATTAAATTTCTTTCTTGCGTCCCTTATTTGAAGTTTATCGACATCCATTATACCTTTTCTTTTCTGCCCATAAAAGACACGAGCGAGAGGAGGCTGCATTGGGGTCGTGGCAATTGACGCACATGGGCTGGGCATTACATCCATCACCATCGTGTGCGTCCTTCCCGCAGTTTGCGCATCTCCGTTCTCCCCGGCAATTGTTCTTCGTATGTCCATACCGTTGGCACGTGAAACAGCGCATCGGGTTGGGAACATACGGACGAACGTTTAGTTTATGAGAGCCGGCAATGATGGTAGAAGGTAAGTCCGGGGATGCGAAAGTAATTATCAGAGACGAGGTTGCTTCGGTAGTGTTGCCCGCTCGTCTCGTGATGCGATAAACGTCAATCACGTTTTGATTTACCAGCTCATTTTTAATTTCGTTCCCTTCCCAAGTTATGAGGTCGTTGCAGGACACTTTACCTTTCGAAGTATTTAAGTATTGATGCGGAGTTGTTTATTTGGGAACAGGTTTACAAGAGATGATGTGGAGTTGTTTAATTGGGAACAGGTCTACAATGGAAGTGCATTTCAGTGGTTAATCTGATTGCGCCGCGTTCGGTGTTTCAATCAGAAGGGCTCCATTTTTAAGTTTCTTGGTGTTTTTAATTCCTGTAGAGACATTCTCAATTGCCTTGGCTGTTAGGAATGGTAAAACTGTTAAGGGAACCTCGCGAAAGCCGTAGCAATAGGGAGGACGCCATCCATTCTTAAACGATTATATAACAGAGGCTTAGTCCTCCTTGACAGGTTCACTGCCTTATATGGGTGGGGGGAGGAGGTGACAATTTTGGGTTCCAGACGATATTTAAGGACAACTTTGCTTACCCCTCCGCCAACAGCCGTGTTCTACCAAGCCTATAAAAATCCTACCGCCACGTGGCTCGCGACGCAGGACCTATTAACAAAAATGCTAAGAGAGGTCTAAATCCCCTCTCTCCTCACTTGCAGACCTCGCGGCGTGAAGATGTCTTCTGACCTTGGCATAGCGGAGTTCTATCGGAAGAGGTCTGTGTTCATCACAGGTTTCATGGAAAAGGTGACATGATGTGCCCTTCTAGCCACTCTCCTCTCTTGCAGACCTCACGGCGTGAAGATGTCTTCTGACCTTGGCATAGCGGAGTTCTATCGTAAGAGGTCTGTGTTCATCACAGGTTTCATGGACAAGGTGACATGATGTGACCTTCTAACCTCTCTCCTCTCTTGCAGACCTCACGGCGTGAAGATGTCTTCTGACCTTGGCATAGCGGAGTTCTATCGTAAGAGGTCTGTGTTCATCACAGGTTTCATGGACAAGGTGACATGATGTGACCTTCTAACCTCTCTCCTCTCTTGCAGACCTCACGGCGTGAAGATGTCTTCTGACCTTGGCATAGCGGAGTTCTATCGTAAGAGGTCTGTGTTCATCACAGGTTTCATGGACAAGGTGACAAGATGTGACCTTCTAACCTCTCTCCTCTCTTGCAGACCTCACGGCGTGAAGATGTCTTCTGACCTTGGCATAGCGGAGTTCTATCGGGAGCGGTCTGTGTTCATCACAGGGTTCATGGACAAGGTGATATGATGTGACCTTCTAACCTCTCTCCTCTCTTGCAGACCTCACGGCGTGAAGATGTCTTCTGACCTTGGCATAGCGGAGTTCTATCGGGAGCGGTCTGTGTTCATCACAGGGTTCATGGACAAGGTGACAAGATGTGACCTTCTAACCTCTCTCCTCTCTTGCAGACTTCACGGCGTGAAGATGTCTTCTGACCTTGGCATAGCGGAGTTCTATCGGGAGCGGTCTGTGTTCATCACAGGGTTCATGGACAAGGTGACATGATGTGACCTTCTAACCTCTCTCCTCTCTTGCAGACCTCACGGCGTGAAGATGTCTTCTGACCTTGGCATAGCGGAGTTCTATCGGGAGCGGTCTGTGTTCATCACAGGGTTCATGGACAAGGTGACATGATGTGACCTTCTAACCTCTCTCCTCTCTTGCAGACCTCACGGCGTGAGAATGTCTTCTGACCTTGGCATAGCGGAGTTCTATCGGGGGCGGTCTGTGTTCATCACAGGGTTCATGGGCAAGGTGACATGATGTGACCTTCTAACCTCTCTCCTCTCTTGCAGACCTCACGGCGTGAAGATGTCTTCTGACCTTGGCATAGCGGAGTTCTATCGGGAGCGGTCTGTGTTCATCACAGGGTTCATGGACAAGGTGATATGATGTGACCTTCTAACCTCTCTCCTCTCTTGCAGACCTCACGGCGTGAAGATGTCTTCTGACCTTGGCATAGCGGAGTTCTATCGGGAGCGGTCTGTGTTCATCACAGGGTTCATGGACAAGGTGACAAGATGTGACCTTCTAACCTCTCTCCTCTCTTGCAGACTTCACGGCGTGAAGATGTCTTCTGACCTTGGCATAGCGGAGTTCTATCGGGAGCGGTCTGTGTTCATCACAGGGTTCATGGACAAGGTGACATGATGTGACCTTCTAACCTCTCTCCTCTCTTGCAGACCTCACGGCGTGAAGATGTCTTCTGACCTTGGCATAGCGGAGTTCTATCGGGAGCGGTCTGTGTTCATCACAGGGTTCATGGACAAGGTGACATGATGTGACCTTCTAACCTCTCTCCTCTCTTGCAGACCTCACGGCGTGAGAATGTCTTCTGACCTTGGCATAGCGGAGTTCTATCGGGGGCGGTCTGTGTTCATCACAGGGTTCATGGGCAAGGTGACATGATGTGACCTTCTAACCTCTCTCCTCTCTTGCAGACCTCACGGCGTGAAGATGTCTTCTGACCTTGGCATAGCGGAGTTCTATCGGGGGCGGTCTGTGTTCATCACAGGGTTCATGGACAAGGTGACATGATGTGACCTTCTAACCTCTCTCCTCTCTTGCAGACCTCACGGCGTGAAGATGTCTTCTGACCTTGGCATAGCGGAGTTCTATCGGGGGCGGTCTGTGTTCATCACAGGGTTCATGGACAAGGTGACATGATGTGACCTTCTAACCTCTCTCCTCTCTTGCAGACCTCACGGCGTGAAGATGTCTTCTGACCTTGGCATAGCGGAGTTCTATCGGGGGCGGTCTGTGTTCATCACAGGGTTCATGGACAAGGTGACATGATGTGACCTTCTAACCTCTCTCCTCTCTTGCAGACCTCACGGCGTGAAGATGTCTTCTGACCTTGGCATAGCGGAGTTCTATCGGGGGCGGTCTGTGTTCATCACAGGGTTCATGGACAAGGTGACATGATGTGACCTTCTAACCTCTCTCCTCTCTTGCAGACCTCACGGCGTGAAGATGTCTTCTGACCTTGGCATAGCGGAGTTCTATCGGGAGCGGTCTGTGTTCATCACAGGGTTCATGGACAAGGTGACATGATGTGACCTTCTAACCTCTCTCCTCTCTTGCAGTTCTCACGGCGTGAAGATGTCTTCTGACCTTGGCATAGCGGAGTTCTATCGGGAGCGGTCTGTGTTCATCACAGGGTTCATGGACAAGGTGACATGATGTGACCTTCTAACCTCTCTCCTCTCTTGCAGACCTCACGGCGTGAAGATGTCTTCTGACCTTGGCATAGCGGAGTTCTATCGGGGGCGGTCTGTGTTCATCACAGGGTTCATGGACAAGGTGACAAGATGTGACCTTCTAACCTCTCTCCTCTCTTGCAGACCTCACGGCGTGAAGATGTCTTCTGACCTTGGCATAGCGGAGTTCTATCGGGGGCGGTCTGTGTTCATCACAGGGTTCATGGACAAGGTGACAAGATGTGACCTTCTAACCTCTCTCCTCTCTTGTAGACCTCACAACGTGAAGATGTCTTCTGACCTTGGCATAGCGGAGTTCTATCGGGAGCGGTCTGTGTTCATCACCGGCGCCTCTGGGTTCATGGGCAAGGTCCTGGTGGAGAAGCTGCTGTTCAGTTGTCCTGACATCGCACAGATCTTCATCTTGATGCGGCCCAAGAGAGAGCAGTCCGTGGAGGCGCGAGTGGAGGAAATGTTCCAACTTCCGGTATGTTTTTTTTTATTATTTATTTGAGATTAAACATATACAAATATTATGTACTTTGCCCTGCTAAGCTATAAAATAAATTAAGCTTATCAGCAGGAGTACTACACAATACACAATACACATAAAACATATACATCAAATCATCAAACTCATAATAAAACTAAAACTAAACTAAACTTATGCTGAAAAGAAAGGAATAAAGATAAACAATACACAAAATATCCTGCAAAAAAATAAGAAAACATATTGAAATACAAAAGAGAGATATGTCTCAGGTTATATAAAACAATTTTAGGCTTAATTTAACATGACTAATTTTATCGAAATTGTGGAAGGTCTCTGGCAATTATTGAAAGTCATAGGTACTTTGACTGCTGTTGTATTTTTCCGTAATTGTTATTATATCGAGGAACTACATACTGGACCTTCCGAATATTGTATTTGTGAATTTTGATGATTTTATTTTCTTTATCGAAATAATGTTTTAATATTAGGTGGTAATCATATAATTGCTGAAATGTGAACACTCCACAGAATGAGTATATACTATTGTTTTTTATTATTTCATTTTTTAAATGCTCCGGCAATGGATTCTTTAAAATTCTTGTTTGTAATTTTGAAATATTATTTATTAAATAATCTGATACAATATGTCCCCATGTCAAGATACCATACCTCATAACACTTTCAACAAGAGCCAAGTACACTATCCGCAAAGTATGGAAAGGCAAATATTGTTTCAACGTATTAAATTTAAACACATACACTCTTAACTTATTTCTGACCGCTTCAACCTGTGCTTTAAATTTAAAATTTTTGTCTATCATAACTCCCAGTATTTAATTTCATTTACCATTTCTAATTTATAATTACAATTACAAGTCCATGTATTATTTCTAACTACAGATTTATTTTCTAAACACTCACAATCATGGAAAACAATATCGAGACCTCGAGTGGGTTTTTTACAAGTACGTATCTAGTGGAGCGGTCGCTCCACTCAGCCAAGTCGTACCGTACACTCACAGTCACTCAACATACCGTAAATGCCTAAACTGAGAAGCAGACCAACTACTTTACTGTAAGCAACAACATAGCATTTTCGGCCTACTGGATCTCAGCAATGGACAATCTCACATTGTTGTGAAATGTCTTAATTTTGAGCTATGGCCCACCTGACAACATATACATCACGCGACAACAACCAGTCATGCCGTTTACGACCTAGAGGACAGTGAAAATCGTGAAATTACACCGCTTTCTTCTTCTGATGATGATATCAGGAAAGGTCGCCGTCACCGCCACAGCCTAAACGGCTTAACCGATCAACCTAAAATTTTTACCACATATGCACTTTTGGCGCCTGATGATACCTTGCCTCTTGTGATTTTTTGTACCGCCATTTTTAAACCGGAAGTGACGTCATATCTCAAAAACGTCTTGACCGATTAGAACGAAATTAGCGCCATTCGATTTAGATAATCATCTACATGAAGTATCAATAATAAAATAATTATGTTCTTATTTTCTAAACCGGAAGTGACGTCATAAATACGCAATATTTAACTTATTTCAACAAATTATACTTAAAATACATACATAATTAACTTACATTGTAACATAGACAATACAAACTATAAATTCAAGATTGCAGTGTACTCGGCCGCCATTCCTGAAACCGGAAGTGACGTCATATATCTAAAACGCCTGTACCGATTGCAACTGAACTAGCTCCTGCGTATTCATTCTGTAATTTATTTGAAAAATCAATTGTGAAAAATAAATAAATGAATTAACGGTACCGGAAATGGCGGCAGGAACCACTAAATGAAACCGGAAGAGACGTCATATATTACAAACGGCATGACCGATTTTACGGAAATATGGGGATTATGAATTCAGATGGTCGTTCATAAAGTATCAACTAAATTGTCTTCCTATTACCTATACCGGAAATGACGTCATAAATAAGCTAAATTACGTCATAAATATCGTAATTGACACTAAATTCACCACTTTATAAATTTAAATAGATATTAGTAAACGAACTTTGTAAATAAATATAAATTTAAGGTTGCAGTTTTCTCGGCCGCCATTTTTAAAACCGGAAGTGACGTCATATATTGCAAACAGCTGTACCGATTGCAACCAAATTTTGGAAATGTGTAGTACTAATAATTATGAATTGAAGACGACATTATTTTCGGCCGCCATTGTTAAAACCGGAAATGACGTCACATATCGAAAACAGCTGTACCGATTGCAACCAAATTTTGGAAATATGTAGGACTAATAATTATGAATTCAAGACGACATTATTTTCGGCCACCATTGTTAAAACCAGAAGTGACGTCATATATCGAAAACGGCTGTACGGATTGCAACAAAATTATGTTATTATGTAGGACTTATAATTATGAATTAAATACGACATCAATTTCGGCCGCCATTGTTAAAATCGGAAGTGACATTATATATCGTAAACCGGCTGTACCAATTGCAATCAAATTTTGGAAATTTGTATGACTAATAATTATGAATTAAATACAATATTATTTTCGGCCGCCATTGTTAAAACCGGAAGTGACGTCATATATCGAAAACGGCTGTACCGATTGCAACCAAATTTTGGAAATATTTAGGACTAACAATTATGAATTCAAGACGACATTATTTTCGGCTGCTATTTCAAAACCTGAAGTGGCGTCATATATCGAATACGGCTGTACCGATTGCAACCAAATTATGCAATTATGTAGGATTTATAATTATGAATTCAAGATGACATTATATTCGGCCGCTATTTCAAAACCGGAAGTGACGTCATATATCGAAAACGGTTGTATCGATTGTAACGAAACTTAGCTATTCTTCTTGGATAATCTTTTTAATACCAAACGCAACTTTTCTTAGTAACCAAATCGGTTGAGGCGTATTTTTTTAAAGAAATTAGTCCTTGCTCCGACATGTGCATCAAGCTGTATGAATAAACTAACTAAAGAAGTGATATCCCAGAAAAAGCACTCCGTGTAAAAAAGCAGCCAAATCTCTTTACTTTAAAAAAATTCAACACCGAAAAGGAGTGATATCAAAAAAGGAGCCAAGTCAATGACATTTTCCAAATATTAAATCGTATTTTTTAAATAAAAGTATAAACACCGAGAAATACTTTACAAAAGGACTTGGCGCATCGTTTTTTTAAAGATATTTTTCTATTCATAATCATATGTCATTTATATACAACCGTCATTTCGAATTTTTAGAATAATAGGGAAACATCTTTTAATTACATATTGTACAAACCAATGTAAAATATTTTCTATTTGTATTTGTACACGATGAAACTTGTTGCCTATGTTTGTAATAAATACACAATCTAGTTATCTTTGTAATATTGTTTCGTGGTCAACATAATTAAGTCTCATGCGTTATACCTTCTCATCATGAAATAAATTTCTATTAATCCACATTTTATAACAATACATTTCACAAAGTACAGTCACATTGTATTTCTATTAAAAAATTTAACTTTATACACTTGACACTTCAAAAATATATACCTAATAGTGTTCCATAGATAGTTAGTAATTATTTGACAACGTTTCATGATTTCCTTCAGTCAAGATCAAATTATGAAAAGATACCCTTCTATAATATCACCATATTAACAGTACTGCAAGAATATGTATGAGCCCACTTCCAATTGTTATTTAATTCCTCCCACTTTATATTACCTATCTATTACAGCATGAAATCTTTCTTCTATCGCCATTGACAAAACTATAAAATAACCATTACTAAAGTAGCTTGATTCATAGATTCTGGCTCCAACATAAAGAGGAAAATGGACCTACTTGTAAATTTCTTTCCACTTTTAGTATAGATTGATGTCTTTAAAAAAACGATGCGCCAAGTCCTTTTGTAAAGTATTTCTCGGTGTTTATACTTTTATTTAAAAAATACGATTTAATATTTGGAAAATGTCATTGACTTGGCTCCTTTTTTGATATCACTCCTTTTCGGTGTTGAATTTTTTTAAAGTAAAGAGACTTGGCTGCATTTTTTACACGGAGTGTTTTTTTCTGGTATACGTATTACAGTATTAGACCGAAATCAGTCAAAATATATATCAAACCAAGAATTTGCCGTTCTGACTGACCACATGATCACTTGTACAAGTCGAATTTCAATAGGGAAGTCTCGTGAAGATTAGATTTCAGAATAATATTTATTTTATGAAAGTTGAGATGTTGCTGAACACAGATGTGGTATTATTTTTGTTGTGGGACGAATAGTTCTCAAGTAATTAATTTACCAAGTTTGATCTAGGTTTGATAGATCTCCTCTCATTTAAAAACAGGAAAATTGGCAATGACATCACAGTTTGCTATATTGCCATGGCAACAAGGGAATACCCATGTCAACACAATGTTAAAGACTTGGAAATGACATCACAGTTCCGATTCTTGTTTCAGGCCGTTTTTCCCGCCAAAATGACCAATGATATTTGAATTTGATTTTTATGAATGAAAATTTTAGATTTCACGGGTGATAACTGTGTCAGTCATTATTATTTGTGTTGATATTTAGATATTTACCAGAATTAAATTTCACGAGACTTCCCTATTGCATTAAAGTTATTAGTTTAATTTAATTTAATACATTTTTGGTAATAGACTTTTATACAATAATACAAAACATTTAATGGCGTTTTCCACTAACCGCACTGGACTGCAAATTTCAAACGGAGTGCAGTACCACTGCACTCCGTTTGAAATTTGCATTGAGTTTTGTATTGTGACGTCATTTCAGTGCAGTTTAAGTGCAGCCAGTGAAAAAAGCCATAAGTGTTCTTTTGACCCAAGCATGCATATGGTTGGAGAAGCAATTTAATTGTGTTTCAATATAATCCAATTAATCATATTCTATACCTTATCCAAAAACAATCACAATCAATTACGTACTTATAAACAATGATATTTCATTGAACCACAGCGTTATTTCGTTGTTCATTTGTACATTCATCGTTACTGGTGTATCTTGCATTTCCGATTCTTTCCGAGCGCGCTGCTCATAGCGCGCTGTGCTGACAGAGTACAGCTACTGTGACGTCACACGCTCGGTTCAAGCTTAGGCTTCAGCCTGGATTTAACGAAGGCCTCGGACCAATACTTAAATGAACTTTTGGAGATTTTCATACAAGTCTGTGACGAAGTTCAAGAATTGGCTTTATGGACATATTCGATAGAAAAAATTTCGGTTGGAGTAGTTGCGCGTATCCGTGCTCGCTCATCATCGCGTTAAACAGAGCGTTTTCCTAGTATAGGAAAATCACTTGGAATTGCATGGTAAACGACTTCAAGCACATTTTGATATTTTTACTGAACAATGAATGATTGTAGATGTTCGAGCGCCTGCGCGCCTCCAACCCTGCCGCCATGAGCAAGCTGGTGGCGCTGTCTGGTGACGTAACGCAGGACCAACTCGGTCTATCGCCTGAGAGTCGAGAGCGCCTGCGCAAGGAGGTGTCCGTGGTGTTCCACTGCGCAGCCCAAGTGCACTTCGTGGTGACGCTCAAGGAAGCTGTGAGGATGAACATAACGGCCACATGGAAGATGATCGAGTTGTGTCTTCACATGCCACAGCTCAAGGTGAGGACTCA
Source organism: Leuctra nigra (assembly GCA_934045905.1). Lineage (NCBI taxonomy): Eukaryota > Metazoa > Arthropoda > Insecta > Plecoptera > Leuctridae > Leuctra > Leuctra nigra. Next base: position 27,997,225 of record OW203768.1, on the reverse strand, counting down.
TGAAGAAATAATAATAAATGAGCAATCATTGCATTTTGAGCTACGACTTCCCCACTGACCATGATGTGTAATATCAACAGGTGTTCGTGCATGTGTCCACTGCATTCTGTCATGTGGATCAAGAGGAGCTGCAGGAGAAGGGCTACGACTTCCCCACTGACCATGATGTGTAATATCAACAGGTGTTCGTGCATGTGTCCACTGCATTCTGTCATGTGGATCAAGAGGAGCTGCAGGAGAAGGGCTACGACTTCCCCACTGACCATGATGTGTAATATCAACAGGTGTTCGTGCATGTGTCCACTGCATTCTGTCATGTGGATCAAGAGGAGCTGCAGGAGAAGGGCTACGACTTCCCCACTGACCATGATGTGTAATATCAACAGGTGTTCGTGCATGTGTCCACTGCATTCTGTCATGTGGATCAAGAGGAGCTGCAGGAGAAGGGCTACGACTTCCCCACTGACCATGATGTGTAATATCAACAGGTGTTCGTGCATGTGTCCACTGCATTCTGTCATGTGGATCAAGAGGAGCTGCAGGAGAAGGGCTACGACTTCCCCACTGACCATGATGTGTAATATCAACAGGTGTTCGTGCATGTGTCCACTGCATTCTGTCATGTGGATCAAGAGGAGCTGCAGGAGAAGGGCTACGACTTCCCCACTGACCATGATGTGTAATATCAACAGGTGTTCGTGCATGTGTCCACTGCATTCTGTCATGTGGATCAAGAGGAGCTGCAGGAGAAGGGCTACGACTTCCCCACTGACCATGATGTGTAATATCAACAGGTGTTCGTGCATGTGTCCACTGCATTCTGTCATGTGGATCAAGAGGAGCTGCAGGAGAAGGGCTACGACTTCCCCACTGACCATGATGTGTAATATCAACAGGTGTTCGTGCATGTGTCCACTGCATTCTGTCATGTGGATCAAGAGGAGCTGCAGGAGAAGGGCTACGACTTCCCCACTGACCATGATGTGTAATATCAACAGGTGTTCGTGCATGTGTCCACTGCATTCTGTCATGTGGATCAAGAGGAGCTGCAGGAGAAGGGCTACGACTTCCCCACTGACCATGATGTGTAATATCAACAGGTGTTCGTGCATGTGTCCACTGCATTCTGTCATGTGGATCAAGAGGAGCTGCAGGAGAAGGGCTACGACTTCCCCACTGACCATGATGTGTAATATCAACAGGTGTTCGTGCATGTGTCCACTGCATTCTGTCATGTGGATCAAGAGGAGCTGCAGGAGAAGGGCTACGACTTCCCCACTGACCATGATGTGTAATATCAACAGGTGTTCGTGCATGTGTCCACTGCATTCTGTCATGTGGATCAAGAGGAGCTGCAGGAGAAGGGCTACGACTTCCCCACTGACCATGATGTGTAATATCAACAGGTGTTCGTGCATGTGTCCACTGCATTCTGTCATGTGGATCAAGAGGAGCTGCAGGAGAAGGGCTACGACTTCCCCACTGACCATGATGTGTAATATCAACAGGTGTTCGTGCATGTGTCCACTGCATTCTGTCATGTGGATCAAGAGGAGCTGCAGGAGAAGGGCTACGACTTCCCCACTGACCATGATGTGTAATATCAACAGGTGTTCGTGCATGTGTCCACTGCATTCTGTCATGTGGATCAAGAGGAGCTGCAGGAGAAGGGCTACGACTTCCCCACTGACCATGATGTGTAATATCAACAGGTGTTCGTGCATGTGTCCACTGCATTCTGTCATGTGGATCAAGAGGAGCTGCAGGAGAAGGCCTACGACTTCCCCACTGACCATGATGTGTAATATCAACAGGTGTTCGTGCATGTGTCCACTGCATTCTGTCATGTGGATCAAGAGGAGCTGCAGGAGAAGGCCTACGACTTCCTCACTGACCATGATGTGTAATATCAACAGGTGTTCGTGCATGTGTCCACTGCATTCTGTCATGTGGATCAAGAGGAGCTGCAGGAGAAGGGCTACGACTTCCCCACTGACCATGATGTGTAATATCAACAGGTGTTCGTGCTTGTGTCCACTGCATTCTGTCATGTGGATCAAGAGGAGCTGCAGGAGAAGGGCTACGACTTCCCCACTGACCATGATGTGTAATATCAACAGGTGTTCGTGCATGTGTCCACTGCATTCTGTCATGTGGATCAAGAGGAGCTGCAGGAGAAGGGCTACGACTTCCCCACTGACCATGATGTGTAATATCAACAGGTGTTCGTGCATGTGTCCACTGCATTCTGTCATGTGGATCAAGAGGAGCTGCAGGAGAAGGGCTACGACTTCCCCACTGACCATGATGTGTAATATCAACAGGTGTTCGTGCATGTGTCCACTGCATTCTGTCATGTGGATCAAGAGGAGCTGCAGGAGAAGGGATACGACTTCCCCACTGACCATGATGTGTAATATCAACAGGTGTTCGTGCATGTGTCCACTGCATTCTGTCATGTGGATCAAGAGGAGCTGCAGGAGAAGGGCTACGACTTCCCCACTGACCATGATGTGTAATATCAACAGGTGTTCGTGCATGTGTCCACTGCATTCTGTCATGTGGATCAAGAGGAGCTGCAGGAGAAGGGCTACGACTTCCCCACTGACCATGATGTGTAATATCAACAGGTGTTCGTGCATGTGTCCACTGCATTCTGTCATGTGGATCAAGAGGAGCTGCAGGAGAAGGGCTACGACTTCCCCACTGACCATGATGTGTAATATCAACAGGTGTTCGTGCATGTGTCCACTGCATTCTGTCATGTGGATCAAGAGGAGCTGCAGGAGAAGGGCTACGACTTCCCCACTGACCATGATGTGTAATATCAACAGGTGTTCGTGCATGTGTCCACTGCATTCTGTCATGTGGATCAAGAGGAGCTGCAGGAGAAGGGCTACGACTTCCCCACTGACCATGATGTGTAATATCAACAGGTGTTCGTGCATGTGTCCACTGCATTCTGTCATGTGGATCAAGAGGAGCTGCAGGAGAAGGGCTACGACTTCCCCACTGACCATGATGTGTAATATCAACAGGTGTTCGTGCTTGTGTCCACTGCATTCTGTCATGTGGATCAAGAGGAGCTGCAGGAGAAGGCCTACGACTTCCTCACTGACCATGATGTGTAATATCAACAGGTGTTCGTGCATGTGTCCACTGCATTCTGTCATGTGGATCAAGAGGAGCTGCAGGAGAAGGCCTACGACTTCCTCACTGACCATGATGTGTAATATCAACAGGTGTTCGTGCATGTGTCCACTGCATTCTGTCATGTGGATCAAGAGGAGCTGCAGGAGAAGGGCTACGACTTCCCCACTGACCATGATGTGTAATATCAACAGGTGTTCGTGCTTGTGTCCACTGCATTCTGTCATGTGGATCAAGAGGAGCTGCAGGAGAAGGGCTACGACTTCCCCACTGACCATGATGTGTAATATCAACAGGTGTTCGTGCATGTGTCCACTGCATTCTGTCATGTGGATCAAGAGGAGCTGCAGGAGAAGGGCTACGACTTCCCCACTGACCATGATGTGTAATATCAACAGGTGTTCGTGCATGTGTCCACTGCATTCTGTCATGTGGATCAAGAGGAGCTGCAGGAGAAGGGCTACGACTTCCCCACTGACCATGATGTGTAATATCAACAGGTGTTCGTGCATGTGTCCACTGCATTCTGTCATGTGGATCAAGAGGAGCTGCAGGAGAAGGGATACGACTTCCCCACTGACCATGATGTGTAATATCAACAGGTGTTCGTGCATGTGTCCACTGCATTCTGTCATGTGGATCAAGAGGAGCTGCAGGAGAAGGGCTACGACTTCCCCACTGACCATGATGTGTAATATCAACAGGTGTTCGTGCATGTGTCCACTGCATTCTGTCATGTGGATCAAGAGGAGCTGCAGGAGAAGGGATACGACTTCCCCACTGACCATGATGTGTAATATCAACAGGTGTTCGTGCATGTGTCCACTGCATTCTGTCATGTGGATCAAGAGGAGCTGCAGGAGAAGGGCTACGACTTCCCCACTGACCATGATGTGTAATATCAACAGGTGTTCGTGCATGTGTCCACTGCATTCTGTCATGTGGATCAAGAGGAGCTGCAGGAGAAGGGCTACGACTTCCCCACTGACCATGATGTGTAATATCAACAGGTGTTCGTGCATGTGTCCACTGCATTCTGTCATGTGGATCAAGAGGAGCTGCAGGAGAAGGGCTACGACTTCCCCACTGACCATGATGTGTAATATCAACAGGTGTTCGTGCATGTGTCCACTGCATTCTGTCATGTGGATCAAGAGGAGCTGCAGGAGAAGGGCTACGACTTCCCCACTGACCATGATGTGTAATATCAACAGGTGTTCGTGCATGTGTCCACTGCATTCTGTCATGTGGATCAAGAGGAGCTGCAGGAGAAGGCCTACGACTTCCCCACTGACCATGATGTGTAATATCAACAGGTGTTCGTGCTTGTGTCCACTGCATTCTGTCATGTGGATCAAGAGGAGCTGCAGGAGAAGGGCTACGACTTCCCCACTGACCATGATGTGTAATATCAACAGGTGTTCGTGCTTGTGTCCACTGCATTCTGTCATGTGGATCAAGAGGAGCTGCAGGAGAAGGCCTACGACTTCCCCACTGACCATGATGTGTAATATCAACAGGTGTTCGTGCATGTGTCCACTGCATTCTGTCATGTGGATCAAGAGGAGCTGCAGGAGAAGGGCTACGACTTCCCCACTGACCACGATGTGTAATATCAACAGGTGTTCGTGCATGTGTCCACTGCATTCTGTCATGTGGATCAAGAGGAGCTGCAGGAGAAGGGCTACGACTTCCCCACTGACCATGATGTGTAATATCAACAGGTGTTCGTGCTTGTGTCCACTGCATTCTGTCATGTGGATCAAGAGGAGCTGCAGGAGAAGGGCTACGACTTCCCCACTGACCATGATGTGTAATATCAACAGGTGTTCGTGCATGTGTCCACTGCATTCTGTCATGTGGATCAAGAGGAGCTGCAGGAGAAGGGCTACGACTTCCCCACTGACCATGATGTGTAATATCAACAGGTGTTCGTGCTTGTGTCCACTGCATTCTGTCATGTGGATCAAGAGGAGCTGCAGGAGAAGGCCTACGACTTCCCCACTGACCATGATGTGTAATATCAACAGGTGTTCGTGCATGTGTCCACTGCATTCTGTCATGTGGATCAAGAGGAGCTGCAGGAGAAGGGATACGACTTCCCCACTGACCATGATGTGTAATATCAACAGGTGTTCGTGCATGTGTCCACTGCATTCTGTCATGTGGATCAAGAGGAGCTGCAGGAGAAGGGCTACGACTTCCCCACTGACCATGATGTGTTATATCAACAGGTGTTCGTGCATGTGTCCACTGCATTCTGTCATGTGGATCAAGAGGAGCTGCAGGAGAAGGGCTACGACTTCCCCACTGACCATGATGTGTAATATCAACAGGTGTTCGTGCATGTGTCCACTGCATTCTGTCATGTGGATCAAGAGGAGCTGCAGGAGAAGGGCTACGACTTCCCCACTGACCACGATGTGTAATATCAACAGGTGTTCGTGCATGTGTCCACTGCATTCTGTCATGTGGATCAAGAGGAGCTGCAGGAGAAGGGCTACGACTTCCCCACTGACCACGATGTGTAATATCAACAGGTGTTCGTGCTTGTGTCCACTGCATTCTGTCATGTGGATCAAGAGGAGCTGCAGGAGAAGGCCTACGACTTCCCCACTGACCATGATGTGTAATATCAACAGGTGTTCGTGCTTGTGTCCACTGCATTCTGTCATGTGGATCAAGAGGAGCTGCAGGAGAAGGCCTACGACTTCCCCACTGACCATGATGTGTAATATCAACAGGTGTTCGTGCATGTGTCCACTGCATTCTGTCATGTGGATCAAGAGGAGCTGCAGGAGAAGGGATACGACTTCCCCACTGACCATGATGTGTAATATCAACAGGTGTTCGTGCATGTGTCCACTGCATTCTGTCATGTGGATCAAGAGGAGCTGCAGGAGAAGGGCTACGACTTCCCCACTGACCATGATGTGTAATATCAACAGGTGTTCGTGCATGTGTCCACTGCATTCTGTCATGTGGATCAAGAGGAGCTGCAGGAGAAGGGATACGACTTCCCCACTGACCATGATGTGTAATATCAACAGGTGTTCGTGCATGTGTCCACTGCATTCTGTCATGTGGATCAAGAGGAGCTGCAGGAGAAGGGCTACGACTTCCCCACTGACCATGATGTGTAATATCAACAGGTGTTCGTGCATGTGTCCACTGCATTCTGTCATGTGGATCAAGAGGAGCTGCAGGAGAAGGGCTACGACTTCCCCACTGACCATGATGTGTAATATCAACAGGTGTTCGTGCATGTGTCCACTGCATTCTGTCATGTGGATCAAGAGGAGCTGCAGGAGAAGGGCTACGACTTCCCCACTGACCATGATGTGTAATATCAACAGGTGTTCGTGCATGTGTCCACTGCATTCTGTCATGTGGATCAAGAGGAGCTGCAGGAGAAGGGCTACGACTTCCCCACTGACCATGATGTGTAATATCAACAGGTGTTCGTGCTTGTGTCCACTGCATTCTGTCATGTGGATCAAGAGGAGCTGCAGGAGAAGGGCTACGACTTCCCCACTGACCATGATGTGTAATATCAACAGGTGTTCGTGCTTGTGTCCACTGCATTCTGTCATGTGGATCAAGAGGAGCTGCAGGAGAAGGGCTACGACTTCCCCACTGACCATGATGTGTAATATCAACAGGTGTTCGTGCATGTGTCCACTGCATTCTGTCATGTGGATCAAGAGGAGCTGCAGGAGAAGGGCTACGACTTCCCCACTGACCATGATGTGTAATATCAACAGGTGTTCGTGCATGTGTCCACTGCATTCTGTCATGTGGATCAAGAGGAGCTGCAGGAGAAGGGCTACGACTTCCCCACTGACCATGATGTGTAATATCAACAGGTGTTCGTGCATGTGTCCACTGCATTCTGTCATGTGGATCAAGAGGAGCTGCAGGAGAAGGCCTACGACTTCCCCACTGACCATGATGTGTAATATCAACAGGTGTTCGTGCATGTGTCCACTGCATTCTGTCATGTGGATCAAGAGGAGCTGCAGGAGAAGGGCTACGACTTCCCCACTGACCATGATGTGTAATATCAACAGGTGTTCGTGCTTGTGTCCACTGCATTCTGTCATGTGGATCAAGAGGAGCTGCAGGAGAAGGGCTACGACTTCCCCACTGACCATGATGTGTAATATCAACAGGTGTTCGTGCATGTGTCCACTGCATTCTGTCATGTGGATCAAGAGGAGCTGCAGGAGAAGGGCTACGACTTCCCCACTGACCATGATGTGTAATATCAACAGGTGTTCGTGCATGTGTCCACTGCATTCTGTCATGTGGATCAAGAGGAGCTGCAGGAGAAGGGCTACGACTTCCCCACTGACCATGATGTGTAATATCAACAGGTGTTCGTGCATGTGTCCACTGCATTCTGTCATGTGGATCAAGAGGAGCTGCAGGAGAAGGGCTACGACTTCCCCACTGACCATGATGTGTAATATCAACAGGTGTTCGTGCATGTGTCCACTGCATTCTGTCATGTGGATCAAGAGGAGCTGCAGGAGAAGGGCTACGACTTCCCCACTGACCATGATGTGTAATATCAACAGGTGTTCGTGCATGTGTCCACTGCATTCTGTCATGTGGATCAAGAGGAGCTGCAGGAGAAGGGCTACGACTTCCCCACTGACCATGATGTGTAATATCAACAGGTGTTCGTGCATGTGTCCACTGCATTCTGTCATGTGGATCAAGAGGAGCTGCAGGAGAAGGGCTACGACTTCCCCACTGACCATGATGTGTAATATCAACAGGTGTTCGTGCATGTGTCCACTGCATTCTGTCATGTGGATCAAGAGGAGCTGCAGGAGAAGGGCTACGACTTCCCCACTGACCATGATGTGTAATATCAACAGGTGTTCGTGCTTGTGTCCACTGCATTCTGTCATGTGGATCAAGAGGAGCTGCAGGAGAAGGGCTACGACTTCCCCACTGACCATGATGTGTAATATCAACAGGTGTTCGTGCATGTGTCCACTGCATTCTGTCATGTGGATCAAGAGGAGCTGCAGGAGAAGGGCTACGACTTCCCCACTGACCATGATGTGTAATATCAACAGGTGTTCGTGCATGTGTCCACTGCATTCTGTCATGTGGATCAAGAGGAGCTGCAGGAGAAGGGCTACGACTTCCCCACTGACCATGATGTGTAATATCAACAGGTGTTCGTGCATGTGTCCACTGCATTCTGTCATGTGGATCAAGAGGAGCTGCAGGAGAAGGGCTACGACTTCCCCACTGACCATGATGTGTAATATCAACAGGTGTTCGTGCATGTGTCCACTGCATTCTGTCATGTGGATCAAGAGGAGCTGCAGGAGAAGGGCTACGACTTCCCCACTGACCATGATGTGTAATATCAACAGGTGTTCGTGCATGTGTCCACTGCATTCTGTCATGTGGATCAAGAGGAGCTGCAGGAGAAGGGCTACGACTTCCCCACTGACCATGATGTGTAATATCAACAGGTGTTCGTGCATGTGTCCACTGCATTCTGTCATGTGGATCAAGAGGAGCTGCAGGAGAAGGGCTACGACTTCCCCACTGACCATGATGTGTAATATCAACAGGTGTTCGTGCATGTGTCCACTGCATTCTGTCATGTGGATCAAGAGGAGCTGCAGGAGAAGGGCTACGACTTCCCCACTGACCATGATGTGTAATATCAACAGGTGTTCGTGCATGTGTCCACTGCATTCTGTCATGTGGATCAAGAGGAGCTGCAGGAGAAGGGCTACGACTTCCCCACTGACCATGATGTGTAATATCAACAGGTGTTCGTGCATGTGTCCACTGCATTCTGTCATGTGGATCAAGAGGAGCTGCAGGAGAAGGGCTACGACTACCCCACTGACCATGATGTGTAATATCAACAGGTGTTCGTGCATGTGTCCACTGCATTCTGTCATGTGGATCAAGAGGAGCTGCAGGAGAAGGGCTACGACTTCCCCACTGACCATGATGTGTAATATCAACAGGTGTTCGTGCATGTGTCCACTGCATTCTGTCATGTGGATCAAGAGGAGCTGCAGGAGAAGGGCTACGACTTCCCCACTGACCATGATGTGTAATATCAACAGGTGTTCGTGCATGTGTCCACTGCATTCTGTCATGTGGATCAAGAGGAGCTGCAGGAGAAGGGCTACGACTTCCCCACTGACCATGATGTGTAATATCAACAGGTGTTCGTGCATGTGTCCACTGCATTCTGTCATGTGGATCAAGAGAAGCTGCAGGAGAAGGGCTACGACTTCCCCACTGACCATGATGTGTAATATCAACAGGTGTTCGTGCATGTGTCCACTGCATTCTGTCATGTGGATCAAGAGGAGCTGCAGGAGAAGGGCTACGACTTCCCCACTGACCATGATGTGTAATATCAACAGGTGTTCGTGCATGTGTCCACTGCATTCTGTCATGTGGATCAAGAGAAGCTGCAGGAGAAGGGCTACGACTTCCCCACTGACCATGATGTGTAATATCAACAGGTGTTCGTGCATGTGTCCACTGCATTCTGTCATGTGGATCAAGAGGAGCTGCAGGAGAAGGGCTACGACTTCCCCACTGACCATGATGTGTAATATCAACAGGTGTTCGTGCATGTGTCCACTGCATTCTGTCATGTGGATCAAGAGAAGCTGCAGGAGAAGGGCTACGACTTCCCCACTGACCATGATGTGTAATATCAACAGGTGTTCGTGCATGTGTCCACTGCATTCTGTCATGTGGATCAAGAGGAGCTGCAGGAGAAGGGCTACGACTTCCCCACTGACCATGATGTGTAATATCAACAGGTGTTCGTGCATGTGTCCACTGCATTCTGTCATGTGGATCAAGAGGAGCTGCAGGAGAAGGGCTACGACTTCCCCACTGACCATGATGTGTAATATCAACAGGTGTTCGTGCATGTGTCCACTGCATTCTGTCATGTGGATCAAGAGGAGCTGCAGGAGAAGGCCTACGACTTCCCCACTGACCATGATGTGTAATATCAACAGGTGTTCGTGCATGTGTCCACTGCATTCTGTCATGTGGATCAAGAGGAGCTGCAGGAGAAGGGCTACGACTTCCCCACTGACCATGATGTGTAATATCAACAGGTGTTCGTGCATGTGTCCACTGCATTCTGTCATGTGGATCAAGAGGAGCTGCAGGAGAAGGGCTACGACTTCCCCACTGACCATGATGTGTAATATCAACAGGTGTTCGTGCATGTGTCCACTGCATTCTGTCATGTGGATCAAGAGGAGCTGCAGGAGAAGGGCTACGACTTCCCCACTGACCATGATGTGTAATATCAACAGGTGTTCGTGCATGTGTCCACTGCATTCTGTCATGTGGATCAAGAGGAGCTGCAGGAGAAGGGCTACGACTTCCCCACTGACCATGATGTGTAATATCAACAGGTGTTCGTGCATGTGTCCACTGCATTCTGTCATGTGGATCAAGAGGAGCTGCAGGAGAAGGGCTACGACTTCCCCACTGACCATGATGTGTAATATCAACAGGTGTTCGTGCATGTGTCCACTGCATTCTGTCATGTGGATCAAGAGGAGCTGCAGGAGAAGGGCTACGACTTCCCCACTGACCATGATGTGTAATATCAACAGGTGTTCGTGCATGTGTCCACTGCATTCTGTCATGTGGATCAAGAGGAGCTGCAGGAGAAGGGCTACGACTTCCCCACTGACCATGATGTGTAATATCAACAGGTGTTCGTGCATGTGTCCACTGCATTCTGTCATGTGGATCAAGAGGAGCTGCAGGAGAAGGGCTACGACTTCCCCACTGACCATGATGTGTAATATCAACAGGTGTTCGTGCATGTGTCCACTGCATTCTGTCATGTGGATCAAGAGGAGCTGCAGGAGAAGGCCTACGACTTCCCCACTGACCACAACCCTCACGATGTCATGCGCTTGGTCGAGTGGATGGACGACGAGTCACTTCAGCAGATCACAGCCAAGTAAGATCTCAGTAATTAAGTGAGCGATGTTTTTTTTGCACGCATTTCTGCTAGTATTTTATTTTTTGTAATTCTGTTACTGACCATGGTCCATATAGCCGCGTTTACAACAAATTAACGTTCGAAAATTAACGATGCAAAATTAACGCAATTCCACTTTCGTTCACAACCACTAAGAAAACATAACACACACGTAAAACAAGATGGCGCCGGCCAGCGCGATCAGCTGTGAGCTAGATGTGAGAGAAGTGTACGTGCGCATGCGCCACTTAACGTTCGACTTGAAAGTTCATAAAGTAGGTCTACTTTGAGGTGAAATTGGCGTACGTTAATTTACAAAATTTCGTTGTGAACTAATCCATGTGTTAACATGGGCTTAAAAATTTAAATTGCGTTAATTTCCTTAATTTTCGAACGTTAATTTTGTTGTTAACGCGGCTTTCAGGTCACATATTTTCTGCTATCGTGCTTAAATTTTCCACAAATGTACATCTTGCTCTATGAGCTGTTCCCACCAAAGTTATGACAGTAAAACATCAAGGTTATATAAGACATGCACACAACAATATAAATAGGCTTAAACCATTTTGAACGAAAATCCCAAAGTCTTAGTAATTTTTAATGTAACTTTTTAACTGTTTGAGATATGATTACAATATGTATTGCAAAAAAGATGAAGACATTATTTAGCTTTAATTTTAAATAAATAATAAAAATTTGATCAACGGGAACTGAGATTTTTTAACTGCAGTGGCCGCATTGATCATTGGCCGTTATCTCGAAAATTCAGGGTTAAATCAAATGTCTCATCTTCCAAAAATGTTGTGGAGGGTACAATTGAGATATTTGCAAGAACTGACACTCAACGAATGTTCATGCCCAAGGGCCGATTATTATATTATGAGTTAAACTAGTATTTTGTAAAATTGTGAAGTTTCCATCATTAACACCTCCATTTTTATTCTAATATTGAAATTAAAATTTGACTTCCCCTGCTCCCACCCCCCCAAATATGTGAAAATTTGATATGCACAGTAGCCAATTTTGATAAGCTAGTTTTTCTGAGTATGTGGTTAAATTTTTACAGCTTTATCATCAAACTCCTAATTAAGACTGGACTAACAGGCCTACTGGTACTGATTGTAAGGTCAATCCCCATAAAAAACACTCCGTGTAAAAATACCAGCCAAGTCTCTTTACTTTAAAAAAATTCAACACCGAAAAGGAGTGATATCAAAAAAGGAGCCAAGTCATTGAAATTTCCAAATATTTAATCGTACCTTGAAATAACAAATGAAAGCCACCAGAGAAATACTTAAAAAAATGACTTGGCGCATCGTTTTTTTAAAGATATTTTCCTATTCCAAAGCTTATGTCACTCAATAGTTACCTCAATAGAAATGCCTTGAGGACACAACAATACAATTATTAAACTATTTTCTATTTCATGTTCTTGAAACTTGTTAACTTTGTTTGCAATAAATACAGAATACTCATTTTTACACAGTGAAGTCATATTGAGTTTCTTCTCAAGTTTAAAATTTCATGCATCAATTTTTTACCCTACAATGAAAGAATATCTTGGTACTTAAGGGTCACTGCAAAACAAATGTATTTACTTATGAGTTGATTTGTTATGTAATTGGAAATAAACTTGAAACTTCAAAAGTGAATTAACGGGTTCCAATAGATAGTAAGTACTATTTGAGCAAGTTGGCTCAGTCTACAACCCTCTTAACGTGCACTCTGGATGCCCATGTTAGATGCCATTGACGACCTTCTTGTATGGGCACAGAATATTCTATGTGTATGGTTCGTGATTTCACTCAGTCAAGATGCAACTTCTGAGAATATACTTGACTAATATGACCATATGGGAACATTAACATGTGAATATACGAGCCCTCTTCCATGTAATTGAATCAATCCGCAATTGAAATTACTTATCTACTACCTACACCAAGAAATATTTCTTCTATATCGCATTGACAAAATTACAAAACAGTCATTAAGAGCATAGCGTTAATATTGAGTATAGGTATCATATAAAGTAGCATGATTCATCGATAGACTCTAGTAGACAGATGAAAATATTCTTCTCGCATTCTTCTCGTTGTTTCTACTTTTAGGATAGGAAAATATCTTTAAAAAAACGATGCGCCAAGTCATTTTTTAAAGTATTTCTCTGGTGGCTTTCATTTGTTATTTCAAGGTACGATTAAATATTCGGAAATTTCAATGACTTGGCTCCTTTTTTGATATCACTCCTTTTCGGTGTTGAATTTTTTTTAAGTAAAGAGACTTGGCTGGTATTTTTACACGGAGTGTTTTTTATGGGGATATCACTCCTTTTTTCAGTTTATTCTTATAACTTGTAACATTGTTTCACCAATGACTATAATTCCTTTAAAAAAAATACGCCTTTGTGGTTTGGTTGCTAAGAAGAATTGTGTTTGGTGCTAAATGTAAGCTTAAAATTATATTCCATGATGAATTGCGAAAGCATCGTTCCAATCGGTCCAACTGTTCTCGAGTTATCGCATCACTTCCAGTTTTCAAAATGGCGGCTGACATCACTGCCACCTAATATCTGTATCCTAAATGTTATGTAACATTATAAGCCTTCTAAATATGTATTTATTGTTATAAGAGATGGTTTTAGTCAGATTTAACATTGTTATGGCGTCATTTCTGGTTTTAGTAATAGTGCATTTCTATTTCGACTATTGATGTTTCATATAGATGACCGTCTGAATCGATTGGCGCAAATTTCGTTTCGGTTCAGCCGTTTTCGAGATATGACGTCACTTCCGGTTTCAAAATGGCGGCATAAAACCGGTTATAGCAAAAGGCACCTTAGACGCCAAAAGTGCACATGTGGTAAAAATTTCAGATCGATCGGCTAAGCCGTTTAGGCTGTGGCGGTGATAGCGGTGTTTCCTGATATCATTATCATCATCATCAGATAGGTTTTAAAAGGGGTGTAATTTCACTGTTTTCACGGCCCTCTAGCACGCAAATGGCATAACCTATTGTTCCCAAATTTAGTATATGGAGTGGGGTGGGCCATAGCTCGAAATTAAGATATTTCGCAACAATGTGAGATTTTTCAATTTTGTAATCCAGTAGGCCGAAAATGCCATGTTGTTGCTTACAGTAAAAGTGGTTGGTCTGCTCCTCAGTTTATTAGGCATTTACGGTATGTTGAGTGAGTGTGAGCGTACAGTACGACTTGGCTGGGTGGAGCGACCGCTCAACTAGATCCGGCATAGTGAAGGACCGTGTGAGAGGTAGTCTCTGGGTCGAGTGTGCCCGAATCTAAGAGGCCGTTCGTCTCGATGGGGTGGAGGGAAACTGTCCCTAGAACATTGGGCTGTTTTTGGGGGTGGGAGGATGTGTATGTAAATTGTACGATGCCATAGGACTTGATCAACATCCTCGAAGAGAATCGCATTTTGCTTAACTATGCTTAAACCATTAGTATCGACATGGCATTTTGTTGTCAGGATGTTAGCTCCGCACCCGAACTGCTACACATATACCAAGCGGCTGGCAGAGAAGTTGATCATTGACGAGTTCCAGAACATGCCCGTGGCGATAGCACGTCCTGCCATTGGTGAGCTATAATTTTTTATAAAATTCAGGCTATAGTTAAGAGGCAAACGGAAGCAAGCGGGAATCGCACGGTTCGTCAGAGCGTTTTTTTTAATTTTGTCTTCCCACTAAATAATGTTAAAAAATCAGATAGTAACGACCCATTACAGCATAATATACTAACTAATGCCGCAAACTGGAGTTCATTATGACCTCTGGTGCGACCTCAAAGTGTTAAATACGATATGACAAAATTTCAAAAAAACGCTCTGACGAACCGTGCGATTCCCGCTCGCTTCCGTTTGCCTCTTAAGATCTGGAACACTCAGGTCGAAATTCAATTTGGGTTGGTCCAAGAAATTCAACCATGCATTTGAGTAAAGAAACCAATACGATTTAGTCTTTCTTAAAGACGATGTGAAAAACTTAACACGATAGCCCAGTTATGGATCAGCCTCTAGCATTTCTTGAAGTTGACGGGCAATTTACCATTTAGGTATTCTTTTCAAACAAACACACTTCATTGGCTTATTGCCAGGGCCAGTTGTTTATGGTTTCCACGATAAACGCGAAATGTTTAGAAACATAAATTTTCTGTCATATCTTTACGTTTCATACACTCCTGATTCCAAATATATGTATCTTTTTTTCGCGAATTTTCGCGAAATTTGTGTTTTGACGCGATATTGACAAATTCTCGCGATTTCACGCGATTTTGTCCCACACCTACATGTTTTGCAACATTTCCCGATTCCGAGTATATATTTTACGAAAATTTCCTCGATCTGTGTCAAAAGTACCACGAAATAGAAAGAATCCCACTGTTTTCTTCGTAAGCCAGCTGTCAATGCAGGCCAAAGAGTGTATGGGGAGCCAGCTGGTTGGCTGCTGAGCATGGAATGACGCATCTACATGACCTTGAACAGGGGTGCGCATGCGCACGCGCCGAGTTTTGCTAGTGAGAGGGGGGTTGGGAGATTTCGGCTCGCTCGCGCGTCATATTTCACACATAATCTTATAAAAATTATTTTTTCCATTTCACCACCAATCGCGAAAATTAACATAATTATCACCACCAATTCACCACTTCCAGAATGTTGAAAACGAATTTTGTATTTTTTTTATCACCACAAAAAACCGGCTTTGCTTATTGCGTTCCACTAGATCGAGTTTAAAGCTATGAAACGAAATCGAGTAACGTTGCAAAATCTGCCTCGTGAAATCGCATCAGGTACTGGAAATATTATATTGACTTTATTTAGTGGTTTAGATGAATCGTGTTATTCACACTTCCCATTTAGAAATAGAGTAGGAAATGCTTGAACAATATATCCTTCGGTGATAAATTCTTGCAATGGATTGGAAAATTGTTGAATGAACTCCAAGAACTCCATGCTTGCGTACACGTTTCCAGAAATGGGCAGGCGTTTAAAATTTCGTGGTCAATTGTAATGTCGTTATAAAAATGGTTGTTGGACTTCAGTAACAGCAGTGCTCTTCTCAGGCGGTTGCTTCACACATTGAAATCGTTGGTGGCTGAAGTGCGTCGAACAACGATGACAGATGATAAAATAGAATATAACGAGGCAAATTTAAAGCATCAGAATAAACGTTTTATTGAAATTAAATAATAAGCATACTGTTGACCCTTAAATCCGTAAACAGACATGACTAAGTGGATCCAAGCGGGCAATCCTGTCAGTTCAGCTGGATTAGATTAGTTTGGTTTAATGGCGCGTCAACGACGAGGTTATATTGCGCACATTAATTGTTATATTTAACTTTATTGATCATAATTGGAGGGCAAGGGGAGGGGGTCGACCTTACGGGCCCGATCCGGGGGAGTCCAGCACTGGTGGGAAGGCCAGGCCAGAATGGGGACGGACCGAGGGGTGTGAGGATTCGGGCCGGCGGAACCCGATTTCAGGGGGATCACCATCAGGGGGCCGACCCAGGCTGCTCTTTGTCTGGAACTCACCCCTGACCTGTCCGGCATGGGTAGCCCTTACACATGAGCATATGCTCGCCGGCGTAGCTGCAATGGATCATTGGCCAACACAAACCCCGCCACCGCGATAAGGTGACAGCCGTCGGGGGGTCAATTCAGCGGGAACAGGGTCAGGATTCATATTATTATCTTCAGAGAACATATCTGGGGATCTTGCAGGAAGAGCTTTAGGTCAGGGATTCTAATATTACACTGGACACATGTCTTTCAACTAGGAAAACGCTCAGTGTAACGCGTTGATGAGCGAGCACGGGTACGTGCAAATTCTCCAACAGGAAAAGCGTACACAACGCACATAAAACATATACATCCATATTGAATTGAAATATGAGCCATTCAACATTAAAGTATATAATGCTTTTCATCGAAACTTGAAAATAGCATCTAAGCACCCTGTTACGTAAAGCAAATCAATTCAATTCAATTGGCACTGGAAAACATTCATTTCGATACTTCATATCTGACAGACATTTAAAATTTCAATGAGTTCATAAGTTCTTAACTGATTAGGATGAACAATTTTAAAATAAGAGACAATGTTGGTCTGACAGACCATGCAAAATATGAGTTAATCAAATTTATCGAAGACCATTTTCATTTTTCAACCTATCAGGAGATGTTTATTTAAATTTTAACCAATAAATGAATAGGGAAGTCTCTTCAAATTTATATCACAACCTAACACCAATATTTAGGTGTATGATATTAACCCATTCACAATGATGTGTGTCACTCTTATAAATACAGCTTTTTAGCTTAATTATTGCGTTTTCTAAACTGGTTGAAGGTGACAGAACAAAGGCGGGAAAATAACGATCCCTGATTGGTCCGCCATTTTGTGACGTCAAAAACGTGTATTGGTTTGGATCAAGGGTAGTAAAATAGATACCTTGGGTTTGGATTGTTATGCTAGCCTGCTAGCTAGCTGCTAGGCAGATCACTGTAATTGTGCTTTTCATTTAATTACATATTTTGTTATGGCTGAAAAGAGATATGAAAGAGCTAATTCCGGTAATTTGCCTTATCTTAATATATTGTCTGTAGTGTCTTTTATCAATTCAAGTGAAAAGTTTGTAGGTGCTGAGCTGAGAGGTGTGAAGAATTTTCGGTAAGTAGCTATCCTAATAGGTTAGGTAATGTTATCTAATCAAAATAAAGACAGACACTGCTCATATTTTGTATCCTAGATCAGTTAAATGTTAATTTCTAGTAGGCACCTAACTTCTCCTTAAGAATTTGGGTTGATGTATAAGACTAAAAGTAGGTATCTTGTGGAACAGTTTGACAAGATCGACATAATGGTTTCTGTTTGATGTGCAGCTACCTACCTACCTAGTTACTGTCTGTCTCACAAGTTGCAATACCTAGGGCTACCAGGGTAGAATATTATGAAGCTGACTGTTGCTGACTTCTTCAAGTAATTGAGTGTATGTGATTTATTAATTTAGGGCTGGCAGAGAATCATATGGAGATGATGCTGTGGGCTACGTGCATCTTCAACGAAGAGGAGACATCTGCAGCATTAAAGCCAGAGTAACGCCCGAACACAAAGTTCGAAGCAAATGCTACAGCGTAGATCTTGTTATAAATGAAGCGAGCGGTGCAGTGACAAGTGCTACTCTTGCTCTACTGATGTGGGTGAACCGACGCAGTGAAGATCCATCGCCCACTTCGATCGAATGCTATTGGCGGAAATCGAAACTGTCTGGTGTGGAAACAGCACTGAAGTTCATCAAAGCGTCTCAACTTAGGACGAAGCGCACAGCTAAGTCAAGAAAGAAACCGGTTGTACGGAGAGAACCAGGGTCGTTCCTTGCTGCAGTCTTGGAGAAGGGGAAAGCAAAATCTGTATAAAGCCAACTTCACAAACACTTTGCTGACATCAAACCACATGAATACCTGTCACTAAATAACCTAGCATTTTGGTATTTACAAGAAGGAGGAAACCGTGACAGCATTGAAGATTTTCTCAAGTTTTGTAGTGTGCACATGACGGCTGATCGGTGCGAGATTGCTGCTAACGCTACATCGGAGAAGACATCATCGTTGTCCTGGCACAACCTGAGGTTTGCTCGAGTTACCGCATCAAAATTTTTGAGGCCTCTCGTTGCAAAACTACTGCTGGGTCTCTTGTCGAGTCACTTTTCGGGTCGAAGATTCCCGATTCTAAATATATGAAACGTGGAAGAGATCTAGAGGCTGATGTCCTGAAAGTCGCCGAGCAAAAAGTCGGTAGAAAATTCCATAAAATTGGTTTGGTTTTAGATGGCAGAAGCCCCATGATTGGAGCCTCACCAGATGCAGTTTGTGAAGATTTTGTAGTGGAAGTGAAGTGTCCATCAAGTGAAACAACAGTTTCTAGTTACGTTAGGAATGGAGAGCTGACACCGAAGTGCTGTGCCCAGATCCAGTTGCAAATGCATCTGACTGGGAAGAAAAATGGGTTGTTCTGTGTCGCTTCTTCCAAATTTGAACAATCTTCGGAGGTGACCATATATCCCGTTACCTATGATGCTGCTTATACTTCCAACCTCATTGAAAATGCTATGCTCTTTTGGAAGTCATCCATATTCCCAATACTTATGAGCAAAAATACACTTTAAAATTATGATAATACCTAATGTAATGTATACCATTGGAATAATGTGGTAAACAATGAATATTGATTAGCTATGTAGTGGGTTAATTTTTAAATGTATCTATCTTTAAAATTGTTTCTGCAAATTATTTTTTAACTGAGAAATTATTCCCATAGGTATTCTTCTTGAGGGATAGGGCTAGGTAAATTTGCAAATGACTAATTAATATCCATTTATAAAATCATTATTTTACAATTTTTTTTCAAATGTATTGTTTCTTCTATTTATCTAGGTCACAATAAATTTGTATTCAACTGATTTCTTTTTGGCTCAATCTAGATTTATTTACCTACAAATCTTTACATACACCTTACATAATCCTAGACATTAATTTCATAGAAATCTTAATGGTTTAGGTAAAACTTGTCTTTGGATTACACCTAATGATTTAATAACTTTATCAACACTTCAAGGACAATAATAACATAAAAAATAAGAAAATGACTCAGTAGGTACATTGTTCAGGCAGATTCATTGAGCAGTAGTTAATTTATTTAATAACTTGGCTGATTTTCATGTCTCTCTGATAATGCTATTGTTTCGTAAGCGAACCTTGCAGATTGACCAATCCGGCAGCTATTACAACACAACTATCTGTAATAGAGAGGTTATTATTGTCTAAACAAGAATGAGGAAATTAATAGTCTAAATTCCCGGATCCTGCGAATGAGCCGCTCCACATGTATTCTCAAGCTTGCTATTCGTTTTGTATCCCTGCATTCCCCCGTTCCTGGACTACTACCTTATCGTGGTGAACGGGTTTGCGTGCTTTTATGATCCAGAGAGCTATGCCGGCGGAAGTATAAACTTCTGGTAGGGCCACCCAAGCCGGACAGGTCGAAGGGGAGAAGCCAGACGAAAGGTAGTCCAACGAAGACCTCAACGGTAGCGATGGCGGAGAATGTGTGGTTCGGTACGGCAAAGCTGGCGGAAGGGGCATCCCTGTCGGGGCTAAACGGCGAAACCCACTGCCTTGTGGGTAGGGGAGGGATCCTCAAGGGCTAAGGGTCCCACCCTAACAGAAATGGGCAGCTACCTGGGAGCTGCAAGGGGCAACCCCCTATCAGGTTGGACGCGGGGCTAACCACTCCACTTCGGAAAAAAAGGTCGGTTACGAAACAATCACTACGAAAAAGAAGCCGGACTGATCAAAGGGAACGACTCAAGCGAGAAAATGGGCATGATTTTTGGATAGGAACGTGGAACGTTTTAAGCCTGTACAGAGCGGGGGCTCTTGCAAGCCTGGTGGTAGAGCTGGACAGATACAAGGTGAGAATCGCAGCACTTCAGGAGATGAGATGGAAAGGGACGGACATGTTCCGCCAGAAACTGTATACAATATTCTACAGTGGCCACAACAGAAACACACTTGGTACAGGATTCGCCGTAGCTAAGCAGTATGAAAGCGCAGTAATTGGCTTCAAGGCAATAAATGAGAGGCTTTGCACAATGAGGCTGAAAGGACATTTCTTCAACACTACATTCATCAATGCGCATGCTCCCACAGAAGATTCTGACGACGAAGCGAAGGAGAATTTCTATGAAGAGCTAGAGAGGGCGTATGATGGTGCACCTCGACACGATATCAAGATCATTCTTGGGGACATGAACGCCAAGGTCGGGAGGGAGACAATCTTCAGACCAACCATAGGGGCAGAGAGTCTACATAGTGATTCCAATAACAACGGGATGCGGTTGGTGGAGTTTGCGATAAGTAAGGGTATGACGGTCAGCAGTACGAAATTTCCCCACAAGAACGTGCACAAATCCACGTGGCGCTCCCCAGATGGAAATACCCAGAACCAGATCGACCATGTACTCATCGACACCAGGCACGGCTCCGATATCCTGGATGTGCGGAGCTACCGAGGCGCAGATGTGGACTCAGATCACTTCTTAGTCCGAGCGAGGTGCCGTCAGCGGATATCGATGGCAAGGATGGAGAGAGGTGTCAGACGCCAGAGGTTCGATGGACAGAAGCTAGTGCGAGACGGAGAGTGTGGGAAGAGGGTGCAAGAGGAGTTTGCATGCCATCTGAAGGCGCAGCTTGTGCTAGAAAAGGCCAAAATGCAGGGAGCAACAGACATAGAAAACGACTGGAAAATGCTTAAAGCTGCAGTGACAGCCACAGCAGAGCAAGTAGTGGGATTTCAGCCAGTGGATAGAAGAGACCCTTGGTTCAATGCAGAGTGCAAGGAGGCCATAGCGAATAGAAATGAGGCCAGGAAGAAAATGCTACAAAGAGGAACAAGAACCAACTGCAGTGAGTTCTCAAGACTGCGAGCAGTGGCTAAGAAAGCTTGTAGAAGAGAGAAGAGGAAGTGGGAGAAGCAGAAAGTAGAGGAAATTGAGGAGTTGGCCAGACGGAAGGAAACTAGAAAAATGTACTCCAAAATAAGGGATGAGAAGAATGGGTTCCAGGCGCGGACGAGCATGTGCAACGACAAGGAGGGAAACCTGATTGCGGAAGGGAAGAGGGTTGTGGAGCGGTGGGCAGAACATTTTGAGGAACTGCTGAACGGCGCCGGTGGGAGCGGGGATCAGGCAGAAAATGTTCAAGAGCTAGTCGAAGCGGGCCCAGACGTTGCCGACCCCTCACTAGGCGAGACGGAGGAAGCCATTCGCAGAATGAAGAATCACAAGGCACCAGGCGAGGACATGATCACGGCAGAACTACTGAAGTACGGCGGAGAGGAATTGAAGCATAAACTACATGGCATCATCATGAGGATTTGGCAAGAGGAGAAGATGCCAAGCGAGTGGAGAGTAGCCCTGATATGTCCCGTACACAAGAAGGGATCAAAGTTGGAGTGTGCCAACTACCGTGGCATTTCACTGCTCAACACTGGATACAAGATCCTAACGAAGATAATTGCAAGACGTATTGAGCCATATGCCGAACAAGTGCTGGGAGACTACCAATGCGGGTTCCGTCACAACAGATCCACAACGGACCAGATTTTCACCATTCGCACTATTCTAGAAAAATGTTATGAGCACAATATCACCGTGCACCAGCTGTTCATCGATTACAAACAAGCGTACGACAGTGTGAATCGCGATTATTTGTATGAGACTCTGGACGTTCTGGGAGTACCGAAGAAGCTGGCTCAGCTAGTACGTATGACTCTGGCGAACTCAACATGCAAGGTAAAGGTGCAGAACAACATATCACGAGAGTTCCAAGTGA
The DNA here is from genome assembly GCA_934045905.1 of Leuctra nigra. NCBI lineage: Eukaryota > Metazoa > Arthropoda > Insecta > Plecoptera > Leuctridae > Leuctra > Leuctra nigra. Next base: position 27,974,648 of record OW203768.1, on the reverse strand, counting down.
GCAGAGGTTTGCGGCAGGGGGATTCGCTGTCGTGTCTGCTGTTCAACTTGACGTTGGAGAGAGTTATCCGGAACATCGACATCAATGGAGGCGGGACACTACTGAACCGGACAGTCCATTACCTGGCATATGCTGATGATGTTGACTTCTTGAGCAGAAATGAAAGGGCGTTGAAGGAGAGCTTCGTCCAGCTGGAGGAGGCGTCGGAGCGCGCAGGACTGGTTGTCAATGAGAGCAAAACCAAGTACATGGTCATGGAGCGGAACTACAGAAACCAACGAGAGTCATTGTCTGTGAATCAGCATCAGTTTGAAAGAGTGGACAACTTCAAATACCTCGGCTCCCTCGTCACGAAGACTAATGAGACTCACTTGGAGATCATGGCCAGGATTAGCGCTGGGAACAGATGCTACTTCAGCATGCAACACCTTCTAAAGTCAAATTTACTCTCCAGGAAGACTAAGAAAACGATCTACCGAGTAGTTATCCGGCCTGTTGTTACATATGGAAGCGAGACCTGGGTGCTGACGAAGAGGGATGAGGACGCTCTTAACACCTGGGAGCGCAAGATCCTCCGCCGAATCTACGGACCTGTACAGGACGATGGCGAATGGAGGATTCGTAAAAACGATGAGATTTATGACATATACGAAGATCCATCCATCTCGACAGAGGTGAGGAAGGGAAGACTACGTTGGGCCGGCCACATGGAGCGTATGCCTGAGGAAAGGGGAGCCCAAAAGGCCTACAGGCAGAAACCGGAAGGAAGAAGACTCCCGGGACGACCACGCAAGAGGTGGCTGGACGACGTGGAGGAGGATTTGCGTAGGCTTGGGGTGCGATGATGGAGGAGGCGGGCCCTGGTTCGGGAAGTGTGGAGAGGAGTAGTGGAGGAGGCCAGGGCTCTACAAGGGCCGTAGCGCCATAGGGTAAGGTAAGGTATCCCTGCATTCCTGTTCACTCAACTTGGAACCAGTCACTACACTTGGGGGGCGAACAAGGCAACACAACCTTGAACCTTGTACACGACCTTCACTTGATAAGTGAATCTACGTGTTTAAAGCCACGATCGGCCATCACATCCATATTTGGGGCCAACTTCTCCAGAAACCCGGAGTCTTCCAGCAATACCATGTCCGACACCCGACCACCGTACCCTCCTGAATAGACCATAACGGAAAGTTGCCAGCGCCACCACATGAACTAAGTAAGATGTGTCTGCGCATGCGCTACCGCAAGGTCAAGTGTGTGATACCTCGACGCGGGAACCATTCCCGGCAGCTGTCTCTTGTTAAATTACGAAGTTTTGTTTTGAAATAACAACAGATATGGTTATTGGAAATACAAGCTGATAGTGGTCATTTGTCTTGCAAAAGGTGCAGATTATTTGAGTGTAAACGTAATACCAAAACATTTCTCCTAATATTTATTAAATAAGTGTACAAAATGCCTAAATCTGCTACTAAGAACACGGAGGAGGGGCGGTTTCACACGGATTCCGACCGAGCCAGCGAGGTCGGTTTTAGTACCGAACGAGAGCGCTAGTCATTTCTGTTTTGGTCTATTAAGTTGATGATCCCATCGGGAGTACAAGAAACCAGATATTTCAGAGTATTGCACTTTTTGTAATCTGACCACGTGAGTGCCTGGCTCACTGCATTCGACGGTTTCTCGATTTCGATTTCGAAACAGTCAATAATACTCTGACTATTGCTGTATCGAGCCTGAAATGAAAGCGACATCGTCCTATTCACAGTTTCTTTCACTGGCCACACAATTAATCCCTTTATCTGTTCTGCGATGCTCTCTATGAACTGGTTTAAAAGTCGACACGCATGTGATTTTGAAATTCCAAATTGTTCGCCGAGCGTATATCCTCCTGGATGTATGAACATTGCATCGCCTTCTCCAGGCATCTGTTTCTTTGAAGTCTCATAGTTGACGGATTTAGTCACACGTTGAACTCTGAACGCTCTCTTAGTCAGAGCTTTTCCTCCGTCTCGTTCTCACGATTGTTTGTTGGCAGTGTTGTTGTTTGTTATTGAAGCACAATAATTTCTTTTAATTTTCGGCATTATTACGAATAAATTAATTTCAGGTTTTCAAGTTTCAGGTTTCTTTTATTAATCTTTATTTGATAATATGAAGTAATATTGGACTCATCAATTAAGTGTATTTATTATTTTCCAAATAAACACAGTGCATTTGCTGGCAGCAGGAATAGGGTAGCCCCTGTAACACTATGTGCCCTGCTGCCAGATACATACATAATAAATAATACAACAATTTCCACTAATAAAAAATAATTTGTAAGTTATTAAAAATTAAAACAAAACATCCATCTAGTGAAGCGGTCGGTCCACACCAGCATAGTCGTACGGTGCGCACACTCTCCCACTTTTACTGTATGCATCAAAGTGGCATTTTCGGCCTACTGGATCATAAAAATGGGATATCTTACATTGTTGAGTAATATATTATTTTAATTTAGAGCTATGGCCCACCCCACCACATATTCCAAGACTGGCAATAATAAGTTATGCCGTTTGCGAGCTGGAGGACCGTGAAAAGCGTGAAATTGTACGCTCGCTAGGCTCGCTCAATTACCTGTAGAAAGCCTCTACAGGTAATTGAGCGAGCCTAGCGAGCGTCACCACGGTACTCTTTACTTTAAGTGTGTGTGGTTTTTTTTGCCTGCACTGCCCAGGTCAAACCACACAACCAATCGATCTGAAATTTTGCACATACTAACGTAATCTATGCGGTCACAGGGATCGATTTTGAACGGGATTCTGTGATTGTTTCAAATTAAAAAAAAATAATCAATTAGTTGTTCCGATCAATTTGAAATTTTTTAAAGTCATTGCAACCAACATTGTGCATCATTTTACAAAGTATCATCCAAATCCTCCCATAAGTAATTTAAAATCATATTTCCTGTGATGTTTTTACATTTAACAAAGAACCGATTGAGCGATCAACTTAAGGGTAAACCAGCGCCAGGCGACCGACCAAAAACCTTTGATTATTTGCCCTTTTTGGGTTCTTTGTAGTTAATGAAGTTAATACAAATAAAGTTAATGAAGTTAATGAAGTTTATATAAAAAAATAAAATGATAACTTGACGAAGGAATTTTTGATGTATTCATTACATAACTTTGTAGTTTACCCATACTATCATGTTCAAGGTCAAATATTTGTCCATATATCACAAATATCTTAAAATCCAGACGATGAATATTTTTTGATTTTTTTTATCATCACTATTTCTAAATCATTACAATAAGCACTTCAAAATGCAGAGTTGACGTACTAACTATGAAAATAGTACAAGAAATGTGTTCTAAATTTGTATATGTTTTTTCTACTATTGAAAGGCACTGTGAAAGACACAGAGACACAGACACAGATATACATCCAAATTCTCCGGATATGGGTAGTGGGAGTGTCACTCTAGTACTCTTACTTCTATTTCTGAATAACACGTATAGATTCCAACTCTATTATGGCTAGAATAGAGATCCTTTCTTCGTAACGTACCATTTCTTTGAACCATCAATACTTTATGAGTGAGAGCTGATTTATTGCCGTTTCTCTGAGCTAAATCTTGTGCTTCAGTTTTTACATAGCTGTGGCTGGCAGGAATACAGACCAAAACAACATTTTAAATTGTAGCTACTACATTATTAAATATTTTTGAAATATCACTGTCTAAAAGTTATTATAATAATGCTAGCAATATACAGGACTTTCTAAATTAATTAAATCCCGTTATTTAACTCATTAGTGTACTAAGGTCGTTCTTTAGGCCCAGAATTGCACGTTTTTTTTATTAACTTTGTATGTTCGCTGTGTTGTGAAGCCACTGAAAAAGCAATTTGTACGGCATGGATGACTTAACTGCATTTAGGTAGTTTTACCAGGAACAAAATGTTCAAAAGTAACAAAACGCTGTACTTATGCCAATCTATATTTGTTATTAATAACAATTTTTAAAATCTGACTTCACCATTGGATTTCTTGATTTTTTAAAAGATTTTACATATTAAAATCTTATTGTTTCATTTTTGTACTTAAGCCGATATTCCTGCCAGCCACAGATTCAATTGGAGTCTTATTTTATAACTTGTTTTGTAATGAGTAAACATTGTTTGCGTATCGAGGTTAGCTATGAGCCAAGCTGAAAAATTTAGATTATGATGAATATGAATATGATACTTTGTACCAACACAATGTATACTTCAGTGGTACCTGCTAACGAGGAGCCTCTGCCCGGCTGGGTCGACAACCTGAACGGGCCCGTGGGCCTGCTGGTTGGGGCCGCTAAAGGTGTGATCCGATCTATGCACTGCAACGCGCAATATCGAGCCGAGTTGATCCCTGTGGACCACGCCATCAGTGCGCTCATCTCAATCGGCTGGAAGATAGGGACGATGGAGACCAGGTAAGATCATCAGCGTACTCATATTGAGCAAGATTACACTTGCCTCCAATACTGTTCATATATCTACCGATATTATATATGAGGAGCTACATTTTAACATGCAGCTTGTCCAAAAACATTGAACAGAGATAAACACGTTTTTCTATTGACATTAGCATGGAAGAGATACGAAATCCTTTGTTACCTAATTAATTACATTTTAGTTTAATGTGATTTTTACAAGTTCGAGAATCAAGCTACGTGAACATTTTTGCTCCTCATGTTTTTTTTCACCAATAACAGGAAAAAACGCAAAATGGACAATTTGCATTTTGAAATGTAGCTCCTCATATGTTAAGGGGATTCTAGGGGGGGTTTGAGATTTTAATTTCAGGGCAAATATTGTAAGAAGATGTCATCTGAGATCGATATTTAGCGAAATCAACCCATTTTGGAAAGTCAAAAAAATATCCGGGACGATCCGTTGAACATAGCGACCTGAAACTTGGCATGAATAATCATAATACATATACCTATGAAATGTCGATGTCCTTTTTCGGTATTTTAATTGCAATTTTTCTAAAATAAAGTCGGTATGTACCGGAAATTTCGCCTATTTATTGGTGCCTGTGGCCAGGTAAGATATCAAGTTATTAACAAAAAGAGCGGCGACGTTCTCTTTGCATTTTCATAACGAAGACAACGAGCCCACTTGCAAGTCTGTAGAGTGAAAATTGCGGTCTGTGCGATTTTTTTAATGAAACAGCAATATTTCGTAAAAAAAAATTCGGGACCAAAATATTGGTGTCGAAAAAGGTCAAGTGGGTTGTAGAATCACTAATAGAATGAGGAAAATACATTATCTTACTCTTATGTGCAATAGTTTGGCCAATTTCGTGTTTTATAAGTTTAGTCACGTGGTACCACTGGAATAGCTTAACAAGCATTTTGTTGTCGATTGAGTGAAGTGATTATTTCATTTGTATTCGCTTGGCTCGAATTACTGTTCATATCTTCTATCCTTGCAGCAGTCCTGGTCACAATGAGGCTCCTCATTGTTTGACAATTCATGTTTGAACAAACGCATTTATTCATTTGAAAAAAAAATGTTTTAATGAAAACGCTCAGTGTAACGCGTTAATGAGCGAGCACGTACAGCATACCCTCCAAACATTATACACTAAACGACACAATACAATTTTCTTTGCAATAATACGACCCCCATTAAAAACACTCCGTGTAAGAAAACCAGCCAAGTCTCTTACTCTAAAAAAAACAGAAGAAATCTAAAAATTCAGCTCTGAAAAGTAGTGATATCAAAAAATAGACAAGTCAAAACTTTTCTCATCTATACATGTCCTAAAAAAACGATGCGCCAATTATTTTTTGAAAAGTTTTGACTTGGCCAGTGCTGTGCTTCAGTGCTTGAGTTTTTCAGTGCTGAATTTTTAGATTAATTTTTTTATTTTATTTTTTAGTTGAAGAGACTTAGCTGGTATTTTTAAACGGAGTGTTTTTTATGGGGATATCACTCTTTATTCAGTGTATTCTTACAGCTTGTAACATTATATTGTGGCACCAAAGATTATTATTCCTTTAAAAAATACGCCTTTGTGATTTGGTTGCTCAGAAAAGTTGTGCTTGTTGCTATATAAATGCTATAAATAATATGCTATGAAGTATAGCGAAATTTTGGTTCCAATCGGTCCAGCCGTTCTTGAGTTATGGCATCACTTTCGGTTTTAAAAATGGCGGCTGGCGTCAGTGCCACTTAAAATATGTATTTATAAATGTTATGCAACATAAAAAGCCTTCTGAATATATAGTTATAAAAGATGATTTTAGTCTGATTTTTCATTTTTATGACATCATTTCCGGTTTCGGTAATAGTACATTTCTATTTAGACTATTGATATTTTATATAGATGCCCGTTCGAATCGTTTGACGCTAGTTTCGTCCCGATAGGTCCATCCGTTTTTTAGATATGACGTCACTTCCGGTTTCAAAATGGCGGCACAAAAAATTTGTAAGGGCAAGGTATCATCAGACGCCAAAAGTGCACATGTGGACAAAGTGCACATCACTTTCGGTTTTAAAAATGGCGGCTGGCGTCAGTGCCACTTAAAATATGTATTTATAAATGTTATGCAACATAAAAAGCCTTCTGAATATATAGTTATAAAAGATGATTTTAGTCTGATTTTTCATTTTTATGACATCATTTCCGGTTTCGGTAATAGTACATTTCTATTTAGACTATTGATATTTTATATAGATGCCCGTTCGAATCGTTTGACGCTAGTTTCGTCCCGATAGGTCCATCCGTTTTTTAGATATGACGTCACTTCCGGTTTCAAAATGGCGGCACAAAAATTTGTAACAGCAAGGTATCATCAGACGCCAAAAGTGCACATGTGGTACAAATTTCAGATCGATAGGTTTAGCCGTTTAGGCTGTGGCCCTGTCAACAGTGTTTCCTGATATCTGTATCTGAATTATAATCAGATACCTTTTAAAAGTTCACTGTTTTCACGGCCTTCTAGCTCGCAAATGGCATAATCTGTTGTTACCTAATTTGGTATATGGGGTGGGGTGGTCCATAGCTCGAAATTAAGATTTTTTGCAACAATGTGATATTTTAAGATTTTAAGATCCAGTAGGCCGAAAATGCTATGTTGTTGCTTACAGTAAAAGTGTTTGGTCTGCTCCTTAGTTTATTAGGCAGTAACGGTATTTTGAGTGGGTGTGAGTGTACTGTACGACTTGGCTGGGTTGGAGCGACCGCTCTACTAGATTAAAACCGCCCTATAACACGGTTTTCAAGGCCTTCTAGCTCACAAAGGGCGTAACCCATAGTTCCCAAATTTGGGATATGTTGTAGGGTGGGGCATAGCTACAAATTAAGATATTTCGCAACAATGTGAGATTTTCCAATTTTAAGATCCAGTAGGCCGAAAATGCCACTTTGATGCTTACAGTAAAAGTGGGTTCTCCAGCCTCTTTAAATGAGAGTGTGCGCGCCGTACGACTTTGCTGGCGTGGAACGACCGCTCCACTTGATTCCCATAAAAAACTCCGTGTAAAAATACCATCCAAGGCTCTTCAACTAAAAAAAATTGAAGAAATCTAAAAATTCAACATTTATAAGTAGTACTATATTAAAAAATGGATCAAGTCAAACTTTATTTTAAAAACTAAAAAATACTTGGCACATCGTTTTTAAGAATAGTATTTATTTATTTATTTATCAGCCATTTGGTTACATCTATATTTAGAATTTAATGTATACATGTAGTCAATAAAATAAAGAACAGGTTAAAATGTATCTAAATTAGTAATACACCACAAAAACGTTAAAACGTAACATTTTAGCTTGTGTAAAAAGGTTAGAATACATAATTCATGAATTCATTAGTCGAAAAATGATTATATTATGATGTATAGAAATAAATGCCAAAAATTAAACGTACCTTATTATAAATAATATGCCTATTATAATTACCTAAAAGATGTTGCGCCAAGTATATTGAGGTTTTTACAATAATGATTGACATGACCCATTATTTGATATCACTACTTTTCAGTGCTGAATTTTTAGATTGATTTTATTTTTTATAGTTGAAGAGCCTTGACTGCTATTTATACACGGAGTGTTTTTGTGGGGAAATCACTTTTTTTTAAGTTTAATCTCACAACAATTAAAACACAAAACAAGTAATTTCCAATTTTGTTACTGAAGCCGGGTAGTACCAACTTCGGATTGAGCTAATTATCGATGGTTAGTGGAAATAAGTAAATCTTATTGGCTGTGGAATTCGCGCTATTTTAATTTATTGGTTAACTAGCCACTAACTATCGATAGTTAGCTAATCCAAAGTTGGTCCTACCCGGATTAGAGAAGAGTTGCGTTTGGTATTTAATAATGCTTAAAATGATTTTCCATGAAGAAAAGCGGAAGCTTTATTCCAATCGGTCCAGCCTACTTCGACACATGGCATTAATTCCGGTTGTCAAAATGACAGCTGAAATCACTGCTATCTAGAAAAAAAATTATATAAATGTTTTGTATCATAATAAGCCTTCTGATTATGTAGCTATTGTAATAAGAGGTGGTTTTAGTCAGATTTGGCAAATGTATTACGTCATTTCCGGTTTTGATAAAAGTAAAATGACTATTTCATTTTCATATTGATGACCGTCTTAACGATCAGTCCAGCCGTTTTGGAGATATGACGTCACTTTCGGTTTCAAAATGGCGGCATATAAACAGTCATAAATAAAGGCACCTCAGACGCCAAAAGTGCACATGTGGAAATCATTACAGATCGATCGGTTCAGCCATTTGGGCTGTGGACCTGTAAATTGGGATTCCTGATAACATCTGAGGAAGAAGAAGCAGATAGGGTGTAACTTCACTGTTTGCACAGCCCTCTAACTCGCAAACAGCATACCATATTTTTCCCAAATTTGGTATATGGGTTGGGGTGGGCCACATCTCAAAATTAAAACATTTCACAACGATTTGAGATTTTTCATTGTTAGAGTAAAAGTGTTTGGTCTTCTCCTCAGTTTATTGGCATTGGCAGACTGTGAGTGTACAGTACGACTTGGCTCGATGGCGCGACCGCCCCACTTGATATTTAAGAACTGAAGCACCCTTTTTTCGGAATGTTTTCAAAGTAGGTGGATAATTAGGGCACAATTTAAAAAATCGAGGAGATATCGTATAAGAGAGAACATGCCACCATAAAATACACTGGTAAGTAAACCTCACTATTTGATATAAAGGAAAGAATTTTCTTAAAGGGGCCCAGTCCGGGGGAGTCCGACACTTGTGGGGAAGCCTGACGGACCGGTGTGCGGGAGGGTTCGGACCGGTGGGACTTGATTCGGGGGATAGTCCGTCTGGAGTGAGGAGGCCGGCCCGAGGGGACCGCGAGATCGAGGGAGGGCATGGGTCGGTCGTCCCTGGCTATACTGTCATCCGTTAGGTACCGTTTTTGGAGTGTCTGCTTGTGTACACCAATTTGAAAATAAAGTTGATAACCATGTTTATATCAAGTTTATATGGTTAATTTAGAAACCTCACAACAAATAACAAATTTTAAAGTGCTGCGATCATCTCTTCAGGGTGAAAAATTGGCATGAAACATGCTCAAAAACACTTTAATGTTCTCTGGCTGGCTTGCCACGGTTTGATTGCCTATCTGTACAAATAGCACGGTTGGATCTATAAATTTGAAATTTTACCGACACATAGAGTCTATATCGGCATGCAAACCTCGGAAATAAAATCCGGAAATGTTTTACCGGAAATTAAGTTGTTGTCATTTTGTAACCCTTCTTTTTCCTGTAAAGTAAATGGCGCTTCCCGTCAGTATGCCGACTATTCAGGTCATGACGTATGCATATAATTGTTCCGGGGACCAGAATCTCCAAAGCATGTCAATGAATATCATCGGGACTTTTACTTTACTTTTACTCGAAATCATTAAAAGTGACTTGTATTGTTCTTCTGCTGTGCTCTTCATATTCAAATCAAGATTGAAATTTCCGTAAAATGTTAATTAATCTTAAACGATCATTACATATTTGGCGTCAAATTTTCAAAACCCCAATAATATTGGTAACATTCATAATGCAATATTTGAAGTTGATCGCTGGAAAAGTTCCATTATTAATTTTCAACCAATGACAAAATCTTTGTAACATTTTAGATAGATTGGTTGAACGGTGAGAACGGTGAGAATACAAAAAACCAGAAGAAAATGTAGACAATTTGTATTGTGCACTCTTGTAATAAATATTTTTTGCTCAGGCGAAAAAAAGTTGAAATTAACTTGCTGAACTATCGATTGTCTGCAGACCTGCTGAGGTTCCCGTCTACAACCTCACCGCCTCCGCCGTCAGGGATGTTACTTGGGATCGGATCCTTGAAATGGGACGCCAGATGATCGACGACTTCCCGTTCGAGAAGACGATCTGGTATCCCGACGGCCACCCGCGCACGAGCAAGCTGATGCACAACTTGTGCGTCATCTTCCTGCACTTCCTGCCCGCATACTTCATCGACTTACTGATGCTCATCTCCGGGCGTAGGAGATTGTAAGTATACATTCTTGTGACAGATAGCAGATGCCGCCCAAGAGTGGGATAATTTTGGAAGGAACACATCGCGCACTTCATATGACTTCGGTCGAATGACTATGGAAGAAAGTTTATATTTTTTTGTTTCAATTGGGGTGGTATTTTCAATTAGGGGTGGTTTGGGGTATGGGGTAAGTACCCTACGATGTGCTCAGGATAAGTGTAAACATCTTCATACCCCATTTGGTTGAGATCGGTCAAAGGGTGTTGGAGTATGAAGAACATATACATAAGGTAGAGTCGGCAAATTTGGACCGCCGACTAATTTGAACCACCGTAAAATTTCGTAGACATACTGCACTAGTGCACAATCTGGTGTTTAAATCTCAAAACTATTATGTTGGTCGATGTGTAGTTCGAGTTTCATGTCGATCTATAGAGTACATACTGAGCAATGGCGAAATCTTGTTTTGACACGTCTTTGATGTCATTGCGCACGCACAGTCGTAAGGAATTCTGTCAAATATTTTAAGTTTTACTTTACAACGTGATATAATTATTTTAAGAGTGTTAATTATATATCTTCTGATACAACATAATATCAATTTAGTAAACTATCTTCGGAACGGCAGGACAGATTGATAAAAAAAATCGAGGTTGCCTATTTTGGACCAGTTCGGGTCCAGTAATTTGGAACATATAAAGTAAATGAACGCAATATTTTTTGTTAATCCAAAGAAATTTTTTAATATTTTACTTTTCCAAACATCAAGCTTTGGAGAGTTATGACGTAAAATATGATGCTTTAGCACTACTCATCACAATCAGGTTATATAATATGACATTTTATTGGCATGTCGTACGTGCCCATTGCAAGTAATAATTTTAGTGTTGTAAACCACTCAAAAGATCAAATCAACTGATTGGATGATATTGAAGACTAGAGGGACCCGCTTACAAATGTAAGTCATGTGATTCGCATTTATGATTAATTTATCACCAACCACCAAATTTTGGGAAATTATAAAAAGTCCTTCCTGACGGTTTTGTTCGTGGTATTAGGGTAACCGTGTGGAATAAGGCCAAGCATGCAAAAAGGCCAATTTTAAATAATCGCTCATATCTACAGAACTTCCTACTTTTGGTGACAATCAGAACGCGATGTGTTTTGTGTCGGTAAAGTAGGTCGACTTTGGATGTTTTTATGAAGAAGGCTGTAATATTAATTTCGACGTAAAATAAATTAAGAACGTCACATCATTTGCAGCGCAAAAACAAAGGTAATGTTTTCTTACGCATTCACTATAACTAGAGAGCCCCGCCATGTAACACATGACCTTAACACAATCTTTTCTGATCAAGGTATAATTGATGGCTCAACTTTTGAACAACTCTTGCTGACGAATTGACTGATCGTGACAATTGAATTGACCCTCACGAAACTACCGATCTCAATGGCAACTCAATTCTTAATCTTGATATTTTTCAAAACAAACCGAAACAATAATTAAATATGAATGGATCTGTTCAGTGAAGAATTAACCCAAAGTGGATCAGTTTCCACATTAATATACCTACTTAGAATATTGAAAATAACAACTGAAAAAGGTATGAATGAATCTAAACGAATCCAAATTCTGAATCCGAAAGCATTCCTAAATGAGTTAATTATACGAAACAAATACACAACGTAAAAAATTACAGCACAATCAAAGATTTCCAACGCTTAAAAATATGAGCTAAGAAACACGAGTCACACTATCAAGTTCAGATTATAGCAGAGAGAAGAGCATTTCTGTCATTGGCTGACTGCTCTCACGTGACCTTACTTTCCTCACTGCTATTTGGTCACGATCGAAAAAGCATAAAGTATACTTGAAGCCCATGGTCAAGACTGAGTAGTAGAATTTAATGCGATTTTATTCAGGTCTCCATGTAATAAGATTCAACCTGATTATATAAGTGTACGCATCTCTGCAGAAATCACAACAATTAACAACAATACAATTTTGATTCCTAAATAGAACTTTCAGTTTTCAATATACTCAAATCATTTTCAAAATGCGATGTGACGTAAGGAGGTACACTCGAGAAAAATGTCCAATATCAGAAAATTCTCTTGCGCCCCCCTCCCCCCAACCCACACAACATTCTTAACCCCCAAAATAACATATAATTACATTTAAATGTTGCTTTTCATGTGGTTCTATTGAGTCAAGGTCCACAGAGTTAAATGGTATTTTCTTCACTGCCAATGGATTCACGGCTTCCTGAAGTTTCAAAGTTTCGAAAAAAGTATGTTTTTCCATGATATCGTGCATTCCATGTAATAACTCTCGAAATACTCAACGGATTCGATTGAAATTGTGTGCACTTTATTTGGCTCGAAATTATCTACAGGAAAAGTCCTGGTTTGATTAAAATTGAGCTAAAATGACGATTTCTATAGAGGTCTATCGTAATACCCCGTTCTCACTACAGTCTCAACCGCGGTTGACTTCAACTGCAGTTCAAATAAAAATGGCGTTGATCTGTGTTGATCTACCAAATCTGACACATGCGTTCACACACAGAATCAAGCTCAACTGCAATTGAACCCTGTAATCTACGCAACCCGCCTGACAACCAGCTGTTTTTGAACAATAAACAACATGGCGCTCACCGAAAGTGAAAGTATTTATTTATTTGCTTTGAAGCAAATTATCAACGCCAATATAATCAACAAATTACTAAGTAAACACAGGAGTAAACTTACAATACCTGCGGGAATGTCGGCAATGACGAAAATGTCAGGTAGGACTAGGTTAGCTGTCAAATGTCCAAAGATTTTATAGTGGTGCGCGCATATTTCCTGTGAACTGCCTTGGCCAACTGCAGTTCAGATCTCAACTGAGTTCTAGAAACACGATCGAGTTTTCGATCGCGGTTGAACTCGATTGCGTTGTGTTCACACTGATGTTCAACTGCGATTGAGATTCTCAACTGCGGTTGAAACTTGTAGTGGGAACGGGGTATAACGCAACTTCCGAGCTCAAGGTCAAATCTGTGCATTAATAGTAAAGGATTCTGTTTTTCATAAGATAATTCACATAGAGTGATTTTTTTATCCTACGTAACTATAACCATTTACTCAATTAATTCGATAAGTTATTACCATGTTGTCATCAGTAGTATAATATTTAAAAACTTCATTTTATTTTCGTCATGCCTTTGTATGCAATAGTGCCAGGCGTGACCATTAGTGGCACTTCGTCTGGGTATAAGCTCTAGGTTATGTTTGATTTTTTTGTCAGTAATTACATTAAATTAATGATTTATAATGAGATGTGTCGTTTTTCAGCCGAATGTAGGTACATATTGTTGTTTAATTATGATAATAAATAATCTTAATATTTTGCCTCCTACCAGCACAAATCCAATTGATCTAGCATAGGTGGCCTTATTGTTATGCATAGTTTGCAATATGGCAAATTTTCAGTTGTTTTGGTTTTTTCTTTATAATTGTTGTTGGGCAAATTTTTTTATGAATGTCGTAATGAATTATCCAAAAGGATAGATAGGGATAAGATTGACGAAATTTTGATTTTTTTTCACATTTTGTCAAAAGATATTGCAAATAAACAAAAATGGGGGGACTTTTTCCACACGGTTACCCTACCTCAGTCGACTGGTAAATGCTGGGAAGGTATACCCAACTAATAGGACACGACCACCTCCTTCCCACCTTCCATCTTTACCTACTATTCACCATCATCTTCCATCATCATAATCATTAGTCCGTTGCCATTAGTTTAGATGCAGAACAGTGTGACGTTAGACACTGCTAAAACAAATACCTACTTGGAATATTAAAAATCTACAACAGATTAAAAGTTCTAAACGAATCCAAGTTACAAATCTGAAATCATAAGTGAGTGAATTATACTGAAACAAATACGCGACTTAAAAAAATTACGGCCCAATGAATACACAAGTAATGAAAAGTGAAAAACTCTTTTCCTAAAATCCGTGAAATCATTTTGCCCAGTTACTGCCGCCAAGCACAATCTTATCGAGTCAAGCAATTATTGATTAAACCTTTTATCACTTAAAATCTCTGAAATCATTTCGCCCATTTACTGCCGCAAAGCACAACCTTAATATAGGGCCAAGCAAATTTTGATGAAACACTTTCTCACTTAAATTGCGTGAAATCATTTCGCACAGTAACTGGCGCCAAGCACAACATTATAAAATTGACGTTGTGCCCAAATTGAATATGAAAATTAATTTAAAAACAACATTAAAAAATAATAATTTAAAATCAACTCTAAAAAAATAAAAATAAAGATTGGCGCATTAAATTTGCTCTCCACTTGACCCAATGCGCCAAGCATTATTTTTATTATTTTTAGGGTTGATTTTAAATTATAATTTTTAACGTTGTTTTAAATTAATTTTCATGTACAATTTGGGCACAGCGTCAATTTCATAATGTTGTGCTTGGCGTCAGCTACTGTGTTAAATGATTTCACGCACTTTAAGTAAGAAAGTGTTTCATAAAATTTGCTTGGCCTTATATTAAGGTTGTGCTTGGCGGCAGTAAATGGGCGAAATGATTACAGAGATTTTAAGTGAAAAAAGGTTTAATTGACCCTATAAAATTGTGCTTGGCGGCAGTAACTGGGCAAAATGATTTCACGGAGTTTAGGTGAGAAAGAGTTTGATCAAAATTTGCTTGGCTCTTCTCTAAGGTTCTCAATCCTTTTAGGTGACAATCTGCTTGGCGACTTTTTACAAGCTTTTGTTTTTGTGTGGATTGTACTTATCAGCGACATAAATGATTCAAAAAGTATACTCAATTCTCTATCACTGACGGCAGCTTTAATTTATTTTTGTTCTTGTGCGCAGTATGGTGCGCCTCCAGTGGCGTATCCAGGAGGGTATGAACGTGCTGCAATACTTCACTACGCGCCAGTGGCGGTTCCGCAGCGAGAAATTCTTGGAGTTGCGCAAGATGAGGAGCGCAGAAGACCAGGAGAACTTCAAGATAGATTTCAAAACAACCAGTGACGAGGAATACTGTAAGAAGTGTCTGCTTGGAGCGAGACAGTATTTTCTCAAGGAGGATTTGTCTTCACTGCCGAGGTGCAGAAGGAATATGAAGATGTGAGTATTAAGCAAAGATACACGAGACTGTTTGACCGATCAAAAGTCATCATCATCATCCTTCTACTCCAACTCTCCTGCTATGTGGCATTATATTGACTGTGATATTGTTGCAGCTTGTGCAAGATTCATGGACGTCATTTCTACATTCATACTAGTAAGGCAAAATTAGTTTACTCCTATTCCATTAACATTGGCTGAAGTGAAGCCTAAACAGACCTGATTTTCTACTAAATTCGTTTCTCAGATGGCGCAGCTCCATCTATTATCTCCATAGTGAACTACTTGCAGTGTACATGCATATGCAGTGTAAGTTCATATTTTTACCACCAGTAGCTGATATAAGCGCTAGTCCATCCGCGTGACGAAAATTGCTGGGTTCCTGGAAAGGCTTCACTTTCATTGGTCAAGTGAGCAAACCGTGTCTTACTAGTGTGAACTAAGCTATGATCTATGAATCTTGGCTTGTGGGCCGATGGACAAAATCTGTACAGTGATCTTCGACTTTTAATTATTTTTGTTTCTTGAGCGTCATCCACTCCAACTCTCCTGCTATGTGGCATTATATTGACTGTGATATTGTTGCAGCTTGTGGGCCGTGGACAAGATCTGTACAGCGATCTTCTACGGTGGTCTCGTATACTTCATCTCCCGCTCTGAGACTGCCAGCTATGCTCTCGACACGTTCATCGATCTTCTGAAAGTGTTGCCAGGACTAAGCAGATTCATTCCGACGGAAGACACTCTGATATAATATTAATAGTATAATAACCTATTGTTATGGTTTATATATGTAGCACTTGATCATATGTATATGTTTTCTTTGTCGTTTGTCTTCAATATGAGTTTTTAATAATCCGTTTCACCTTAAATAATTTGCTTTGTCTATCCATTTCCATGATAATGTTTGGAATTAAAAGTATCAAAAGAGCTGTCTAATAGATGAAAGTTTGAGCAACAACGGTATATCATAGCAGCTTCATAATGTATGTCCACGGTTTATCAATCGTGGATTCATATTAGGCACCTATAAGGTAAACAATGTGTACGATTATCTGGAACGTGGCTGCTTTCTTATGAGTGCCTAAGCGCCTACAGTAATAGTCAAGACACTATTGAAGTACTTTCATTGACAAGCTGCTTCCACTAGCATCTATTCAAGATCCAAAATATGGCTGTAGATACCAAATGATTAACATTTGTCAACCAGACATTTTATCTTTGATCAGCCACCTGCGATCAGAGTTATCTACTATAAGTATCCACAGTGCGTCTAGAAATAAATTGTGAATCTAGTGGAACTGACGGGCTTCTGGCCATACCAATGTCATATAAAAATACTAGTACGAAGTTTTGTATGTCATTGAGAGATCCAAATGTCATTTTCTGCCAACTGGATAGTGGATCTTACAAGTGGAAAATCTCACATCAATGCGAAATATTTTTATTTGGAGCAATAGCCCACCCTAAAACATATACCATGCCGTAGAGAGCCTAGATGGGTAAGAGAGTGGCCAATGGAGTTTTCGCCGCCATTTTTTTTCCAAGACCGTGATGGTTGAATGCAAACCCTGTATGTTGCTGTCATAAATAACTCATTCTTTCGTGAATTAATATTATTCATTTTGTACAAATTGAAAGTACACATTGATGTGATGTTCTTGACAACATTAGAAGAAGAATTAATTGAGTCTGGGATTGCTAATTAGCTCAAATATCTCATTAATATGGGTATTAAGAAGAATGGAATTTGATGCATTTATTACATAAAAACAGGAATACAATTGAATTACAAAATTATGATTGATCTTCAACCATCAGCTAATCACCCTCGCATCACCCAAATCATCATATCATCAGCTAATCACCCCTGCATCATCCAAATCGTCATATCATCAGCTAATCACCCCTGCATCATCCAAATCGTCATATCATCAGCTAATCAACCCAGCATCACCCAAATCATCCATTCATTTGCTAATCACCCTCGCATCACCCAAATCATCATATCATCAGCTAATCACCCCTGCATCATCCAAATCGTCATATCATGAGCTAATCACCCCTGCATCATCCAAATCATCATATCATCAGCTAATCACCCCAGCATAATCCAAATCGTCATATCATCAGCTAATCACCCCAGCAATCATCCAAATCGTCATATCATCAGCTAATCAACCCAGCATCACCCAAATCATCGTATCATCAGCTAATCACCCCTGCATCATCCAAATCGTCATATCATGAGCTAATCACCCCTGCATCATCCAAATCATCATATCATCAGCTAATCACCCCAGCATAATCCAAATCGTCATATCATCAGCTAATCACCCCAGCAATCATCCAAATCGTCATATCATCAGCTAATCAACCCAGCAACACCCAAATCATCGTATCATCAGCTAATCACCCCTGCATCATCCAAATCGTCATATCATGAGATAATCACCCCTGTATCATCCAAATCATCATATCATCAGCTAATCACCCCTGCATCATCCAAATCGTCATATTATCAGCTAATCACCCCAGCATCACCCAAATAATCCATTCATTAGCTGATCACCCTCGCATCACCCAAATCATTATATCATTAGCTAATCTCCTTTGCAAAGTTTTGCACAACTCATATTTGGCATATATTGTATGCACTTGGGTCAAAACTGTAAGGTTATGTTTGCCGTAATCACAGTTTTATCAAGTTTTTAAATCCAAACAATACCAAACAAATATAATTAATACGTCAATTGATGTTAATAGTATATAAATGCATTAATATACTGAAAACAATGCACAGGGACACAAGAATGATACATAAACAGTGAAAACACAAGCAATTCCCTATGCCTGCCATGCATAACTGGATCAGCTGTTGAAAACTAATGGCCGCCGCGGCTGAAAACATTATCACCCCATTGGCCACTCTCTTACCCATCTAGGCTCTCTACCATGCCGTATATGCAGGGCCAGTTGTTTATGGTTTCCACGATAAACGCGAAATGTTTAGAAACATGAATTTTCTGTCATATCTTTACGTTTCATAGACTCCTGATTCCAAAAATGTGTATCTTTTTCTCGCGAATTTTCGCAAAATTTGTGTTTTGACGCGATATTGACGAATTCACGCGATTTCACGCGATTTTGTCCCAAACCTACATGTTTTGCAACATTTCCCGATTCCGAGTATATAATTTACGAAAATTTCCTCGATCTGTGTCTAAAGGACTACGAAATAAAAAGAACCACACTGTTTTCTTAGTAAGCCAACTGTCAATGCAGGCCAAAGAGTGTATGGGGTGCCAGCTGGTTGGCTGCTGAGCATGGAATGACGCATCTACATGACCTTGAACAGGGGTGCGCATGCGCACGCGCCGAGTCTCGCTATTGTGAGAGGGAGGTTGGTAGTATTGCCGCTCGCTCGCGCGTCAAAAATCACAAAAATCAATTTTTTTCCATTTCACCGCTAATCGCGAAAATTTGCATAATTATCACCACCAATTCACCACTTTGGGAATGTTGAAAACGAATTTTTGCTTTTTTTATCACCACAAACATCTGGCTCTGCGTATATGCATACCAATATGTTACCCCGTTTGTGAGACAAAAAGTCTTGAAACCCGTGTTTTTCGACGATTTTAATAATTATTATTAAAGGACCAGGGAACCCCAAAAATCAAAATTTTATTATCATCAATGTTCGGGGATTTAAGCACATTGACGCAGTGTTGGAACATCTAGCCTAACGCGTATGGTCTTGAAATGATATATAAACGAATTACCTTGTGACACTTGGCGAGTCGGCGAGTGTTACATGGATCTTCATCTTCTAATATTCGGTGTGGGCAAACTAAGTGCAACCCAGAATTAAGCTTATGATGAAATGACAAACAAATATTCCTCTTCCTATAACCATATTTGATTCAAAATTGTAGCGCTTATCATTTACCTACAATTAATAAAATCTCTTATTAAGCTCCACTTTATATTTTACCAGCTGGTAATTTAGAGAGTAAATACCAAGGAGGTTGTAGTTATATTCTTCTGGAGGGGACAACCGGTATACCGGCCTACGCTACGGGCTTGCGGCCACTCCCGGCTAGCCGCCACTCCTCCCAGGCGGAAAAACTCCAGGCAGAAAACGATTGCATTCGCACGCGCGCTTACGAGCGCCGTTCCAAGAGTTCCAGGAATATTTTAATTGCGCACCAATGAATACACTTAGAGAGATGCGGTTTGTAACCTTGTTTAACTGAGACTCCAAGGAATCACCTCCCATTTTTCGATTCACTTTTTACACTTTGGGTGGCACACAATTAAAATATATATTGGAACGTTTTGAAATGAACTCAGAATGCACAAAAAGTGTTCTATTCAACTTGCTGTAACGTCGCAACTATTTGAAGTATCAAGAATCGAAAAATTTAAGGCGATTTCTTAGAGTCTTAGTAAAACAATGTTACAAACCGCATCTCCCTCAGTGTATCCATTGGCGCGCAATTAAAACATTCCTGGAACTCTTGGACCTGCGCACGTATTACTGCGTGCGACGTGACTCGTTGCTTGCCTGGAGTTTTTGGCGCGTGAGGTGAAATATGCCAGCAGAAAGTCGGCTTCAATCCGCGCGGCGAATGGCCACTCCATGTATATAACCTCCTTGGTAAATACCGCGTTTAGTTATGAATTCTGCATACTCGCAACCTCTTGACCCCGGCTGAGCCTGGGAATTAGTTACGCCATCCCTCTCCGCAATCCAAATTCGAAGAATTTCTGAGCATAAAAGTCAACACAGATGAATTTACGATCGAAATGAGAATCATTATTGAAGGTATTTCAACACATTTTATTAACGTCAGTGACACATCATTTATATTTTAGATGTACACTCTGAATCGAAAAATGGCACACAAAGTTATTCTTTCCAATCACAAATATTAAGTTTATAATTTTTTTTAAATTTTCTGCTAATCACAAATCAAATATTAATTACCAATAACGGTAGTAATTAGAGTCAGGTACGATTAGAAAAAAATATGGTGACCAGGTTAACAGGGCCTTTAATAATCTCATTGAAGGCTATAATTATAATCCGGTAAACAGGCCACTACGATTTTATTTTACTAAGTGTGCAGATTTGTTGTCTGATGGTCCCTCACCCACAAGACGTTTTTGTGCCGCAGTATTGAAACCAGAAGTGACGTCATATCTCGACAACGGCTTAATCGATTGGAGTAAACTAGCGCCAAATGATTTAGATATTCAATTGCATGGATTATCAGTAAAAATCATTAAAACAATCCAAAGAAAATACGTCATGAAATTTGGAATAAATCAGTTGGCATTTTTGGGCATCAAAATCTTGTCTGAATATTTTGATATTTATGTCAAATTATTACTCAGCAAATGATAAAACGGTATTTGAAAAAAATTGATTAGATGAAAAAATGCGATGGCCTCATCCGATGAAGTTTATGCTAACTCGTCATCTGTCTCTAGAGCCGGTGACAGGCAAAGTTGAACCCACTTCAGCATTTCAGTATTTCACCACTTCACCACTTCAGCATTTCCCATTTCAGTATGGGAAACTGCAAATATTAATGATGATAATACATAAAGTTGACCGTCTAAATTGTTTAGCGTTGGTTTCGTTTAAATCTATTAAGACGTTATTAAGATATGATGTCATTTCTGGTTTCAAAATGGCGGCTTCCGGTTGGTTTTATATCAAGTCAAATAAAATCACAAAAGAACATACTTTACATAAATATCAAAATAATTGGATCAAATTTGTTGCCGAAATGTCAATCGATGAATTAAATTTCATGACGTCATTTCCGGTTTCGTTAACATAAATTTTAGTCTGTTGCTATTGATAATCCATAAAGATGACCGTCCGAATCGTTTGGCGCTATTTTCGTTCCAATCGGTCCAGCCGTTGTTGAGATATGACGTCACTTCCGGTTTCAAAATGGCGGCAAAAAAAACCAATGGGGTGAAGGTTAAATCAGACGCCAAAAGTGCACACGTAGTAAAAAAGTGAGATCAATCGGTTCAGCCGTTTATGCTGTGGCCTTGTTACCGGATTTGAATTCCAGGAGACTACTACTACTACTACTACTACTACTACTACTACTACTACTACTACTACTACTACTACTACTATGATTATTATGAAAACCGCCCTTAAACACGGATTTCACGGCCCTCTAGCTCGCAAATGGCGTAACCTATTGTTCCCTTATTTGGTATATGTTGTAGGGTGGGCCATAGCTCGAAATTAAGATATATCGCAACAATGTGAGATTTCCCAATTTTAAGATCCAGTAGGCCGAAAATGCCACTTTGATGCTTACAGTAAAAGTGGGTTTGCTCCAGCCTTTATATGAGAGTGTGCGCGCCGTACGACTTGGCTGGCGTGGAGCGACCGCTCCACTAGATATACTTACTCGTCATCTACCTCTAGTAGGTGAGCTCTGATTACATTCATAATAACAAGGATTGATTCTCAATGAACCTGACCAGCAGCCAATCCGTTTCGTTCCAATACCGTTTTATGAATTGTCGAGTATACCTTTTTCTCAGCATTAGCTGAATATAATTTGTTGATTTTTTTTGTGCACTCAACTAGTGTGTTGACAAATTTAAGTAGAAGCATTTGTTAATATGTTTTAAAATAAAATTATAAAAAATAATAATCAGTTAAAATGACAGAAAATAATAATATATTTTTTAAAAATTAATTATAAAAAAAAGAAAGGAAAAATGTTGATCTACTTAACTGCATATATAAGCCCAAATATCAACCCTAAGTATTTTCAGAATATTTGCTCTGCCCACTTTTGAGAAAAGGTACATGATTAGATTTCTTATATTTTATAGTTGAATAGACTTGGCTGGTATTTTTTCACAGAATGTTTTATGATAGGAATAAATCACAATATTTTTTAGTTAATTACGCATCTAGTAACACATACCCATCGGAGCAACAATGCCTAAGTCCTTAAATTAATACGCAATTTCCTAATTGTTTACTTAGAAAAATTGTGTTTGGTGCTAAATATAAGCTAAAAGTGATATTCCATGAAGAATTGCGAAAGCATCGTTCCAATCGGTCCAGCCGTTTTCGAAATATGGCGTCATTACCTGTTTTTAAAATGGCGAGTGAAATTACTGTCACCTTGAATTTACTTCTATAACTGTTATGTATCATTATAAGCCTTCTGAATATGTAGTTTACGATTGATTATGTCATTACTACGATCTAGTGGAGCGGTCGCTCCACGCCAGCCAAGTCGTTCGGCGCGCACACTCTCACACAACATAACGTTCAAACCTAAAGGCTGGAGCAACCCACTTTTACTGTTTAAGCATCCAAGTGGCATTGTCGGCCAACTGGATCTTAAAAATGGAAAATGTCACATTGTTGCGAAATATTTTAATTTGGAGCTATGGCCCACCCTTCCATATATACCAAATTTGCGAACAATAGGATACGTTATTGCGACCTGATGGACCGTGAAAATCGTGAAATTGTACGGCTTTTTTTTATAATGATTTATATTATTCATCTTACAATAAATTCCGCGGTCACCGCCACAGCCTAAGCGGCTAGGTCGATTGACCCGAAATTTTAACCACATATACATCTTGTCTGCCTGATGATACCGTGCTCTTATGAATTTTTTGTGCCGCCATTTTTAAACCGGAAGTGACGTCATATCTCGACAAACGTCTACACCGATCGGAACAAAATTTGCGCCAATCGATTCAGACGGTCATCTATATGATATATCATTAGTCGAAATATATATTTACTATTACCGAAACCGGAAATGACGAAATAAAAATGAAAAATCAGACTTTAATCACCTCTTACTACAATATAACTATATATTCAGAAGCTTATAATGATACATAACATTTATATAAATACATTCTAGGTGGCAGTGATTTCAGCCGCCATTTTGTTAACCGGAAGTGATGCCATATCTCGGAAACGGCTTGACCAATTGGAACAAAGCTTTTGCTTTTCTTCATGTAGTATAATTTTTAGCATTATTTAGTACCAAACGCCTTTTATTAGTAACCATTCGGAAATGGCTTGTTTTTTTAAAGGAATTAGTCATTGTTGCTACGATATATGAGTGTGAGAATAATCTAAAAAAAGGAGTGATATCCTCATAAAAAAACACTACGTGTAAAAATACCAGCCAAGTCTTTTCAACTATAAAAAATATAATAAATCTAAAAATTCTGCACTGAAAAGTAGTGATATCAAAAAATTGGCTAAGTCAAAACTTAATTTTAAAAACCAAAATATACTTGGCGCATCGTTTTTTAGGGCACTATAGTTACCTATAATAATATATGAATAAATGTAGGTAGATTTTATGTATATTTCACATCTGGCCTATACGTCTAAACTGTCTAGGTATGCACGATGCGCCAAGTATATTTTGGTATTTAAAATTAAGTTTTGACTTGGCCCATTTTTTGATATCACTACTTTTCAGTGCAGAATTTTTAGATTTCTTCTATTTTTTTATAGTTGAAAAGACTTGGCTGGTATTTTTACACGGAGTGTTTTTTTATGGGTAATAGATTTCAGCAAGTAACAATAGTAAAAAACAGAATAGTGGGGGAAAAATCACTTTTATAACGTGTGTACTGAAAGTTTAGAAATTATCTAAATTTTCTGATTTTACGCTCAACTTCAAGATTCCATAACTTTCGTTCCATTTATTCAAATTGATTGAAATGTTTACACAATCAATCTTAATATATTTCAAATATAATTTTTAAATTTTGAGCTTGATATCGTTCGAAGTTTTGAAGTAACAGCGTCCCGGCCATTAAAATGTATCTGGACGCGCGCTATTTGAGCTCCGAATATTCATTTTTTGACAACCCAATTTGAACAGCTGTAACTATTTTTCCTACAATAATGTTTTTGTTTCTTGCACAAATTAAATATTGGTATGTTTTCTAATATGTGTTAAAATTACGATATAGTGTTTCGATATAGTGACCTCTCAATCACGGGGATTTTTTTGCGCCACCCGGTAATTACACAAAAGTACCAAAATTTATATTTTTCTCAAGAAATCATAGATTTATTACAGTGTCATATTATACATTATTGTGGATACCTGGGAATCGTATATTGTTGTGTGGTATGAATAACTAATAAACAACAGAAAATATGAAGGATATTTCCCAACGTATATCCCAAGTCACGTTGCGACACAATGCTGTGACCTTCTGGTAATTAAGCTAGGAGGTATTTGCACATGCCATGAGCTCACAGTTTGTATAATCCTGGAGTTTGAAGAGGAACTGAAGTAGTTGACCAACTTAATGGTAGGTACTTGACAATCAGAGTAAGTTGTAAATGCAAGTTTTTTCAAACGAGAGGTAAAATATTTTAACCTGATATCATTTTAATGAAAATGATGTAACTTCTGTAAAAAATTAAGGGGTAGTGATAACCAAGTTGTTATTACTCCGTTACATATATAAAGGCAATCGAGTAAATTGAATTTAAGTTTCTAATGTGAATAGGGTATAATTAATCAAGTATCCATTGTTGATTTAAATCTAGAATTATATTTCATATCATTATCTCATGTAAAATTCTTGTGATCTTAGAAACATCTCAACTTAATTTTATAACACTTAACGATTTTGTTATGGCATATATTCCTAACCACACCGCTCTGTTAGGAAGCTAGGAGTTAGGTTAGAAGGCTACTGCCGTGCTAATGGCTTAGACTAAATATTATTTAGTCTAAGCTAATGGCAAGCAGAAGGTATCTTTGGCTACTTTTATGAAATCACTTCTTTTCGGTGATGATTTTTTTTTAAGCAAATAGACTTGGCTGCCTTTTTTCACGGTGTGTGTTTGAAATGGCGGCCGTGAAAAGTGCAACCATGAACTTATATGTATTTACAATGTATGTTTACTAAATATCTATTTGAAAGTATAAAGTGATTCAGCGAGCGAAACGAGCGCCTCGTTTTGACTCTTTTGACACGGACCTCTGTGTTTTTTATTTTTTTTTGCTTCTACTTGGAGCAATAGAAGTTGCACCGTTTCACCGATCGATCTGAAATTTTGCACACATGTAAAAACAACTTTTTCTGTTTGCAGACCATTAGTTAGTTAAAATTTGAATAAACATCTCCTAGTAGGTTAAAAAATGAAAATGGTCTTCAATAAATGTTATCAAACTCATATTTTGCATGGTCATTAAGGCCATCATTGTCTCTTATTTTACAAATTTTCATATCAATCAGTTATGAACGTATGAACTTTTTTTTTTTTGTCTGGGGCTTAACGTCGCACTGTTCTGCAGCGAGGCTAATGGCGACGGATGGATGATTATGATGATGATTGGGAGATGATGGTGAAGAGTAGGTAAGGATGGAAAGTGGGAAGGAGGCGGTCGTGGCCTATTAGTAGGGTACCTTCCCAGCATTTGCCTGAAGACTGAGGGAAAACCACGAAAAAACCCCAGTCAGGAAGGACGGCCGCGGGAATCGAACCCGGGCCTCCGGAATACAAGCTGAGAGCGTTAACCACTCACCCAACCTGTTCCGTGCGTATGAACTTATTGACATTTTTAATAGCTCTCAGAAATGAAGTATCGAAATGAATGTTTTTCAGTGCCAATTCGCGTTTAAAATCAAAGGAGTCGACATCTGGAGGCTGCTTCGCCAACAAGCCTATGCAGTCAAAAATCATTTACTTTTCATTTGTCATCATCTGTCGATGGATGTTCAACCGGTGAATTTCCACATTAAAAGCAAACCAAAAGCAGCAAATCGATACTAGTGTTCCTCAATGTTTAAACAAAGAATCAACAGCTGCAGATGGACTCTTCTTACATTTATTCCCGAAGGAAGCTGTGCGGTAGAAACAATCATCTGCAATCTGCTTTGACGATTGGGAAAATGGTTTCCAAAAATGCATGTTAGTGTGTGGGGAACATTTCAAAGCAGAGAACTTCTTTTACTCTGGTAAGACTTGTATTATATTGTTTTAATTTCAAAATGTAGTTATCTCGACCGCCATTCCTGAAACCGGAAGTGACGTCATATATCGAAATGCCTGTACCGATTGCAACTGAACTAGCTTCTGTGTATTAATTCTGCAATTTATTTGAAAAAATAAACAATTGTGATAAACAAATATTCTAATTATTAACAATACCGGAAATGGCGGCTTAAAACACTAAATGAAATCGCAAGTTAATTCACATATTGAAATTCAGAATTTAATTCATGCCATTCATAATTCATGCCATAACTCGAGAACGGCTGGACCGATTGGAACAAAACTTTCGCTATACTTCGTAGCATATTATTTATAGCATATACACAGTAACAAGCACAACTTCTTAGCAACCAAGTCACAATTGCATATTTCTTAACCTTTTGAGGGACGAATTAAATAATTTTTCTAAATTAAAATTTATTTTCATTAAATATGTTAACTATATTACTCTGACCTAAAAAATATGTTTTTTTATTTTTTTTTATTTTGTAGTTAGGTGAAAATTTTGTAATTAGATGGTGGTTTCGCTGAGCGACCACTGTCCCACCTGGGTATAAATAAGGGTGCAAATTTACAATTTTTAATAATTGAAGTTTATCTAGTGGAGCGGTCGCTCCACGCCAGCCAAGTCGTACGGCGCGCACACTCATATAAAAAGGCTGGAGCAACCCACTTTTACTGTAAGCATCAAAGTGGCATTTTCGGCCTACTGGATCTCAAAATTGGAAAATCTCACATTGTTGCGAAATATCTTAATTTCGAGCTATGGCCCACCCTACAACATATACCAAATTTGGGAGCAATAGGTTACGCCCTTTGCGAACTAGAGGGCCGTGAAAACCGTGAAATTGTACGGCTTTCAGATAATAATAATAATAATGATGATTATTCATCTTCCAATAAATTCCGCGGTCTCCGCCACAGCCTAAGCGGCTGGGTTGATTGACCCGAAATTTTCACCACATATTGGCGATTACCAGCAAAGCTCAGTGACATCTGGCGGCGAAACGCTGAACCCGCTAGGTGCGGATTGAAGAACCCAACATGGCTGCTATGCACGCTATTAGTCATTGACGCTGGCCACTGCTATCTATTTGATTGTTCTTAAATATAATTATGGAAATAGTGTCAAAGCACGTATATGCGTTAGGAACAAAGAGTACCGTTAGTAATAGATACTTTTCAGTGCCACAATGTAAAATAGAGCGGGAATAAATTTCTTTCATACATTACCAAATGAACCATTAATGCGGGCAAATTGGGCGAAACCAGTGGAAATTTCATACAATCTTGATGGTTCGGTTGATTAAAACTTTTGTAGTTCTATAGTGAAATATAAAACCTTCATAATCTCTTCTTTAGCTTATGATTAATTAATTAATTGACACAAAAATCGAAATGAGAACAGAACTTATGATTGCAAAGCGATTTTGTTACTCGGGTACAAAATCTATGTGAATTTGCCCCATTTCCTGTCTAGGTTTCCATCCATACATCATTACGCATTTAAATTGCTGCCACTCTATAATAGATTGCTGAAAATTTCCCACGTACTTCATGATTTTATATAATTAAATGTCCGAGGTATCCATATTAATTCGTAAATAAAATAAAACTCCCCCAAAACTCCCCGAAAAAATCCCGCTGTTTGCGAGTTCACTCCGACAGAACTACAAATGATAAGGAGCTGAAATTTGTACACGTTATAGGACACATATGATAATTTATTGCATGCGATTTGTAGAAATATTTGAGTTATGAGAAAAAAGTTACATACATTTGAATTGAGCCTTTGATCAACAGTTTATACCTAGCGTTCGAAAAGCACACGTTAGAGATTAAACAATTTGGTAGCTTGTTATAAAGAATCAGCTCTGTTTTGCACAGAAGTTTCCATTGTTGTCATAATTTGCCATAAAAGGTGTCTCCATTTAGTATAAAGTATCTTATTGATAATTGTGGTTTCAAGAATAGAAATTGAGAGGGAAGAAAATAATTGTGTATGTGTTTTCAGCGAAGATTTAGACAATGTAGGTATTTAAACTCCCGTTAATTTCAGTGGACGAAAGTTAAATACATTCTCACACATAACTCAATAAACCAAGGATAAATTAACATAGATGTATTAAAAGTTATTTCATGTTCATTTAGGAATTCATAAGTAAACATAAAATCACCTACTTCCTACAAAGTAACTGCAAACAAATCCTTCAAACACGTAATTTTGTATGGATTATTCTGTATTTCAAAAACAACTTCGGTATTTTTTTACATTTTTCCCATTCAATAAATATGTTTGAAACTTACCATATTATATGTCAGTATGTTTTCTAAAATATGTTCAAGTTTCAAACCCCTATCTTTAATAGTGTTGATGTAGTGACCTCTCAAACAAGGGGATGTTTTGCGCAACCCGGTATAAGAATAGCACACAGCGCGTGAAATCTCCACCTGCTTATCCGCACCCGGTCCGCCATTCGCAGGCGATCTCAGCGCTACTAGCGGAGGTGGTAACCGCGAATACAGCTCGTCTGCCTGATGATACCTTGCCCTTATGAATTTTTTGTGCCGCCATTTTGAAACCGGAAGTGACGTCATATCTCAAAAACGGCTTAATTGATCGGAACGAAATTTGCGCCAATCGATTCAGACGGTCCTCTATATGAAATAACAATAGTTAAATTAAAGTTTTCTAATTACTAAAACCGGAAATGACGTCATAGTTTAGCGAAATCTGCCTAAATTCACTTCCCTTTATATAAAAACCAACTACATATTCAGAAGGCTTATAATGAAATATAAGTATTTATATACATATTAATACAATGTGTAAGAACTTTCAGCCGCCATTTTGAAAACCGGAAGTGATGCCATATCTCGAAAACGGCTGGACCTATTGGAACGATGCTTTCGCAATTCTTCATGGCATATCACTTGAAGTTTATATTTAGCTCTAAACAATATTTTTTTAGTAACTAATTCGGAAATGGCGTATTTTTTTAAAGGAATTAGCCATTGTTGCCCTAATAAGTTTACAAGTTGTGTAAATAAACTAAAAAAATAAGTGATATCCCCATAAAAAACACTCCGTGTAAAAAAACAGCCAAGTCTCTTCAACTAAAAAAAAAATTATGAAATCTAAAAATTCTGCACTGAAACGTAGTGATATCAAAAAATGAGCCAAGTCAAAACTTTATTTGAAAATCAAAAAATACTTGGCGCATCGTTTTTTTAGGGCATTGTAGGTATTGGTACTATAAGTTTATGTATTTATATCCAGCCTATACTTCTAAGCTATTTATATACACGATGCGCCAAGTATTTTTTAATTTTCAAATAAAGTTTTGACTTGGCTCATTTTTTGATATCACTACGTTTCAGTGCAGAATTTTTAGATTTCATAATTTTTTTTTTAGTTGAAGAGACTTGGCTGTTTTTTTACACGGAGTGTTTTTTATGGGTTGAGAATACATGAAGATATTATGAAATTGATGTGTCAATCAACATGAAGAACTCAATTCTTTGAATCGTCTTTGTCAGAGTTCATGTTATTCTTCGTAATGAGCGGAAACCGGCAGCGTCAATTGATCCACTTTAGACATTAAGGTTCCTTCCATGTGATACAGATGGCACACCTGCGAAAAGTGCTTTATGTCATGTGGGAAGATGATTTCTCTGATCATACCTCGTCTCTTATGGCTTATATGGCTTGGAAGGGTCGAGCGATGAACGCGACGGTTAGAACTGCGTACCGCATGTGGCCGCTACGGCTGTCCTCCATTCAATTCATCGGTAACGGTGAGACAAACCAGCTTCAATGGCATTGTTTTGATATGTTGTTGGTCATAAAATATAAATGCATTGGAAAATCAATAAAACAAATAATTTATTATTTTACACTATTTCGAAAGTTTCATCCCGTATCGTTGATAATTGTCTAAACGTTGACAGCGATTGTCTGCTTCGACCAATCAGGTAGCGCAGTAGGCAGTGTGGGTGAATATCTTTGGACACAGGTTTTATATCAGGACAAGGGAAGTTCATTTTCAGTAGAATAGTTGCTCTCCGCTTCAGAGTTGTCTCGGGTTGAAGCGACGCGTAGACGAGAGACCGCGCGCTTCTCGCTCGTTTCACTCGTTATAACTTGAAATTTCTTCAAACAGTTCAGCTATAGAACCCAGATGAAGGAAGTATTGTCATGACATCTACATTATTGCAAAACTTCATTCCTAAATTATATTTCTGCATTTGAAAAAAAATATTGAGGTTAGAGTACCCAGGTCGCTAAGGGGCAGTGGTTTCGCTATGAAACCACCATCTTATTAGGTCATAAATGACAGGAATATTATAAGAAAATATTATTGAGAAAATATTTTGATTTTATACACAATAATGATCATATTAACCTAATTCAGAGATCAGAAATATATACCAAAACAAAATTTACTATGTTTCCTCACGGAGTTCTTGAATACAAATAATGTCGAAGGAGAAAAATCGATCAATATTGAATAATCGATAGTACAGAACAAAAATTTCAAACTTTTCAACGTTTTCTCAATAGATGGCACTATTAGTCGCCATTTAGAGTGTGGTTACCCAGCGAAACCACATCCCTTCAAAGGGAGGAATTATAGTCGTTAGTGCCACAATATATGTTACAAGTTGTAAGAATGAACTGTTAAAAGGAGTGATATCCCCATAAAAAACACTCGTGTAAAAATACCAGCCAAGTCTCTTACTCTTAAAAAAACAGAAGAAATCTAAAAATTCAGCACTGAAAAGTAGTGATATGAAAAATATGGCCAAGTCAAAACTTTTAAAAAAATACTTGGCGCATCGTTTTTTTAGAGGATTATATATATATTTTATGTTTATATTATATATGAGTATATTTGATTTCCGGCCTACTTCTATACTAATTATATGTATGATTCGCCAAGCATTTTTTGAAAAGTTTTGAATTGGCCATTTTTTGATATCACTACTTTTGTGTTGAATTTTTAGATTTCTTCTGTTTTTTTTTTAGAGTAAGAGACTTGGCTGGTATTTTTACACGGAGTGTTTTTATGGTTGTATTCTTCCTAAGAATAACAAATTGATATGATATTCTTCATTAACTACCCCATATATTATACACTATTCAATAGTAGTACCTACTTTATACAATTATTATGTTCTTAACAATTTCCTCCGATATTTATTAATTGCGAAATTGCGCGGATAAGAATATCAATAGACCACATTTTAAATTATCTAGTTAGTTCTGCTTTTCAAAACATTTCATATGCCGTACCAAGATCCTCATATCTTTTAGTGTTTTTCAACAATGGATCAATACATGCATAGATATTAGGATCACGGAACTCCATATGAAATTTTTTGAAAAGCGGAGACAACTTTTCAAGCGGAGACTTGGGAATAGAAGAGTTGATACAAATAAATTGATTAATTGGTGAATTAAGTGAATTGGAGAAACATCATTACATTGCAGGTTTGCTTGAAGAGGTGGGCTTGATTTGAAGATATAAGAGAGTATTTTCGGTCGAGTAACAGTGAAGAAAAGCTGACATCTGTATTTGTGAGAGTCGGGATCGTCCTGAAGGAGTAGATCTGCTGGGGGTGATTGCATTTGTACATTGGTGCGGTTGTGCATTAGTGCATGGACGATTTGCATGAGGTGGTGAGTTTTATTGGACATATACCTCAAAGAATGATTTCATCTGAGTTTTAATGGATAAGTGTTGATATTTGGAAAATATTGAATGCATTTCTATATGGAACAAAACACTGTAAAGTTTCAAGGTATTTAGATTGTCACTCACTGCAATTGGATCTTCAATGTCGAATCAAAATAAGAAAAAGATGACTAGTTCGTCTAAGTCAAGGTCTATTGGGCGAAGAAATTCACAAGAGTTTAGTCATTTGAAATGCATTGATGATTTAAAGCTTTATCAGTTGCGGAAGGAGTTGATAAATAGAGGAGTAACTGCTAACATAAACGTAAATAAATCTGCACTTCTTGAGAAGCTACAAGATTCAATGAAGGCAAATAATGAAGACCCAGCCACATTCTTGTTTGATACAAAAGAGCATGATGCACAAAACACAGTAACTGAAGATAATAGTTCTGTAACATTTGATGAGCGTATAGGTAAATGTGGTAGCGCAGCATGTAACATTGATGTTATACGTACCGATGATGTTATTAAGTGTGCCTTGTACTGTGCAACATGGTAGCATTTGGCTTGTGCTAGCATATCGAAAAAGACCTATCAAGTCGTAGAAGAAAATTCACAAATAAATTGGTGTTGTCCAAGTTGTGAATCCATTGTAAAGCAAAATAGATGCATTGACTACAAATGCATTATGAAGCAAGAAAAAATACATGAAAAAAATAATGAACTATTACTTCAAGAAATAAAGGAGGTGAGAGAAATGTTGGTGGGATTTATTAAAGAACAACAGTTGAAGCAAGGGCAGATCCATCCTCAACAGTTGCAGCAAGAGCAGATCCATCCTCAACAGATGCAGAAAGTGCAGAGCCATCCTCAACAGTTGCAGCAAGGGCAGAGCAATAATCATCAGTTGCAGCAAGGGCAGATCCGTCCTCAACAGTTGCAGCAAGGGCAGAGCCATAATCATCAGTTGCAGCAAGGGCAGATCCGTCCTCAACAGTTGCAGCAAGGGCAGAGCCATAATCATCAGTTGCAGCAAGGGCAAATCCGTCCTCAACAGTTGCAGCAAGGTCAGATCCATAATCAACAGTTGAAGCAAGGGCAGATCCATTCTGAACAGTTGCAGCTTGGGCAGAGCCATTATCAACAGTTGCAGCTAGGTCAGATCCATAATCAACAGTTGCAGCAAGGGCAGATCCGTCCTCAACAGTTGCAGCAAGGGCAGAGCCATAATCAACAGTTGCAGCAGGGGCAGAGCCATCCTCAACAGTTGCAGCAAGGGCAGATCCATCCTCAACAGTTGCAGCAAGGACAGAGCCAGCCTCAAGAGTTGCAGCAAGGACAGAGCCAGCCTCAACAGTTGCAGCAAGGTCAGAGCCAGCCTCAAGAGTTGCAGCAAGGTCAGAGCCAACCTGAAGAGTTGCATTAAGGGCAGAGCCATCCTCAACAGTTACGGTCAGGTCAAAGTTATCAACAATATCGGCAACAAGAGCAGAGCCATCAACAATTTCAACAAGGTTATCATAATCAGTTGAAGTACATCCAGGGGGGCAAGAGCACATCGTGTGATGAGGAAGCTAGTAATATGAGGAAAGATAAGTTTTCGCGTATATTAAGGAGACAAGGCAGTACAGATGGGCATAGCAGCGAAAATGAGAAATATCGAGATGTCTTAATTATGGGCGATTCTATAATCAGACGTGCAGGTGAAGTCTGTAGAGAGGCGGGATGTGAGGTGGAAATATTTCCAGGAATCAGAATTGATGAGATTGGAAATAAATTGAAACTCAGGGATGAAAGTTCAATACACCCCAAACTTGTAATGATTCATGTTGGTACAAACAATATTGGAAGAAGAGACCGACATATGTTGGTGGAGATGGAGGAAATGCTTAAGATAGGGTTTCAAACATTTCCAGCAGCAAAATGGATTGTGAATGGTTTAGTGTATAGAGGGGACTGTTTTGAGAGCACAATTGATAAACTTAACGAGGGTATTGAATGGTTGGCTAATGACATGGGTGTTTATTTTGATGATGTTAATAATGTACTAACTAATGAAGATTCAGCATATGACGGGATTCATCTAAATATTCAAGGTGGAAAGTTGTTGGGTCATAGAATGCTGGAAACTATACATAATGTATTGAGTTCTGATGATCCAAGTTCAAAAAATTGTTAGAAGTGGGGGGATTGTTTCAAGTTATTAATACTAATTTGGGAGAATCTACATGTTTTAGATTAATGCTAGTAAATGCTAGAAGTGTATTAAATAAAATAGATAATCTTACAACAATGGTAGAATGTTATAATCCAGATGTGATAGTGGTAGTAGAAACATGGTTGTCGTCTGATATTCTTTCCATTGAAATAAATATAAATGGTTACTCCATGATTAGGAGAGACAGAAGTCGCCATGGAGGGGGAGTTCTTATTGCGACAAAGAAGGAAATGCCATGTGATCTTCAGTGGGTTAGCAATAATTTTGAAATGATGGGGGTAAAAGTGAGTGTAAAAAATGGAAATATATTTAATGTTATAGGATGTTACAGAAGTGGGTCAGGAGGAATAGAATTTTTGAAAGAACTTCATGACAAAATTAAGATGTATGGTAAAAATGAAAAATTGATTATTGCAGGAGATCTAAATTTTCCCTTTTTGGTATGGGAACAAGGGTTGAATTATGGTGATAGTAAACAAAGTGTTGTGCATCAAATTATGAATTTAGGATTTGAAATGGCTGTCAAGGATGGAACGAGAAAAATTGCTTTTGGTAGAAGTAATATATTGGATATTGTACTAATCAAACCTGAAAGAAACATTATTAAATCTGAAGTGTTAGATGTAATAAGTGATCATGGAATTGTCCTCGTAGACATTCAGAATACATGTTGTAGTGTAAAAAAAGTTGATACACACTATGAATTTTGGGATTATAAGAAAGCAAAGAAAAAAGAATTTATAATTGAGTTAGAGAATAAATATGAGAAGTGGGTAGAAGGAAGCAATTCCGTAGAAAGTTTGTGGAATGCTTTTTGTATCATACTTGATACAGCTATGAATAATCATGTAGTTAAAATTAAAATTAAAAGTAATGGTGATCCAGCATATTATTCCAAACCAATAAGAGCTCTAAAGCGAAAAGTTAGAAAACATCATAACAAGTATAAAAATACTAATTCTAATGTCATAGCTAATGGTGTAAATAAAAATCGAATTAAAGAATTAAGAAAAGATTTAGACAATGAGAAGAAAAAGGCGATGAATGAATATATGAAAGGACTGTTCAAAGAGGGAGATGAGGGTGGAGGATGGAAAAATTTGTATAGGCACATTAAAAGTAAAAGCAGCGTAGATAGGGATATCCCTAATCTTTTAGATAGTATGGGAAAAGTATGTAGATTAAATAGAGAAAAAGCAGAATGTTTAAATGACTTTTACTCTAAAGTATTTAATAGATCGCCAAACGCAAATTTAAATATTATTAATGGTGATGTAAGGGGCAATTTACCAATAAAATGTGACGTAGGAATAGTATGGAAAATTATCACAAAACTTAAAAATAAAAAAGCCCCAGGTCTTGATGGATATACAGGTGAATGCCTTAAGCTTGGAGGAGTCTCAATATCGAAGTATTTAAATCATTTGTTTAATGTAATTTTAGCTAATAAAAAAATTCCCGTGGATTGGAAGCAGGCCGTAGTTATTCCGTTGTTTAAAGGAGGTGAAAGGAGTAAAGCCTGTAATTATCGGCCAATTAGTTTAACATCTACAGTATGTAAGGTCTTTGAAAGAATAATTTCGAATTACTTGAGGAGTGTCCTGGAAATGGATAAATGGTTTATTGAAGAGCAGCATGGTTTCAGATCAGGTATGTCCTGCGAGACTCAATTGACAATTCTTTCTCACGAGTTGTCAAGTATATTAGATAATAAAGGAGAAGTTGATGCTGTGTTCTTAGATGTTCAGAAAGCATTTGACAAAGTTCCCCATCATGCTCTGATCAATAAATTAAATGAGATAATAAGTGATAAATTAGTTGTTGAAATAATCCAAGACTTTTTGAGAAATAGAACTCAAAAGGTAAAAGTGGGAGATACATTTTCGTCACTTATTAGGGTTGAATCAGGGGTTCCGCAAGGTAGTGTTTTAGGCCCTTTACTATTTATAATTTATATTAATGACATTTCGGAAAACATACAATCTAGTATAAAATTATTTGCAGATGACTGCGTTGTATATCGATGTATTGAGAATAAAGGAGATGAGAAAGCACTTCAAGATGATTTAAATAAATTAATGGAATGGATGCATAAAAATGAAATGACATTGAATTCAAGTAAATGTGAGATGGTACAGTTTTCAAGAAGGAAGATTAGAAGGCAAGTAGAATATAAGTTAAATTGTGAAAAAATTAAAGTTGTTCATGGGTATAAATATTTAGGGATTTGGTTTGATGAAAAATTAAATTGGCAGGAACAAGTTAAAAGGGTTACTGGGAAATCGATTAAAAATACTAACTTTGTCATGAGAAATCTAAAGCATGCTGACAAATATGTAAAAATCAAGCATATAAAACACTCATAAGACCCATACTAGATTACGGGAGTGCAATTTGGGACCCATATAAAATTAATGAAATAACTCTTTTGGAGAAAGCACAGAGAATGGCTGTAAGGAGAGTGACGAATGAAACCAGGAAGTGGAAGATAAAGAGAAATGAAACGGGAGTGGTTGTGAGAGAGTGGGTGAGTCCGACAGAGTTGATGAAGGAATTAAAGTGGGAGAAGTTGGAGGAAAGGAGAAAGGTAACGCGGTTATGTAATTTTTTTAGAATATATAAGCAAATTGGCGGGTGGAAACATTTTGGACAGTTTTTGAAATTGAAAAAAAAGAAACGAACAGATAAGCATGAACATCAAATTATAGAATGGCCCATAAAAACGGATATTGGAAAAAATGCATTTTTATTAAGAACAATTAGAGAATGGAATAATTTGGAAGGTGTGTTTGACTCCGTAGATATTGAGGAATGTAGTGTAAGAGAATTTAGGAATAAGTTAATTAGTTATTTATTAGTAGAGTAATGAGTTATTTGATGTATAGTAGTAATGTTTAAATGTTAAATTTGTTGTAGTCTTAGTTTTGTTTATAATATTAATTAATATTCCTTGCCACCGGGGAAACCCATTTGTAAGATGAAAAATAAAATAAAATAAAATGAAACTAGATAATTTAAAATGTGGTATATTAATATTGTATTCTTTATTCAAAATCTTTTACAGTATTCATGTCAAAAGCAACAGAGCACAGATCAAGACAAGACAGCTACAAAACACTCTTGCCGGCTCTTGCCAAGGTCCCACTATGCAACACAATTATTTCCCCTAATTATGTTTACTTATGTTTTCAGATTGGAGTATTTGCTTAGTAAGGAGGAAGAACGAGCTCACCAAATTCAACAGTTATGTTGCAGAGTGAGTACAAACCGAGTGGCTGAGTGATTGCGATGAAGTTGTTTAAATATCCTCATTGATTGATTGATATATTTTATTTAGCAATTTGCTATTTAAGTACACTTCAGTCAGATTACAATGGATACGTTACACAGTAGACATTTTAAAATCAACATTCTTAATAAATAATAATCTTAGTGAAAATTTTCTTTTACAAACTTAATACATTCAATTCTAAATAATACTTGACTGCTCTCATTTTTAACACTTTTCGGAAGTTCATTGTACAACCTAAAACCAGAATAAAACAAGGTATTTTGGTTACTTGTTTTGTTTCTTCTTGCAACAAATAAATTTACGGAACTGTTTCTTGTACTGTACTGATGATTATTACCAACAAACTCAATCATATTATTTAAATATGAGGGCATAAACCCATTAATCATTTTATAAATAAACACTAATACACTTACAGCTACTCTCTGCCTTACAGTCAACAACTGTAAAGTGTCCAACATATCCGTTATCTTACTATATCTATTCCATCTTAATATTATCCTCATACTTTTATTCTGTAGTACCTGAAGCTTAGTTAAATCTCCGTCATTTCTTCCCCATAACATCGTACAGCAATAATCAATATGTGGAGACACAATTGTCTTGTATACTAATAATCTAGTCCATGGTGATAAAAACGATCCAATTCTTGCAAGAAAACCAACCTTTTGTCTAATTTTACGTGATATATATTGAACATGTTTGGAAAGAGTCAAGTTATGATCAATGATAATTCCAAGATACTTGATTTCCTTTACAATCTCCAGCTTCGTATTCATGATTTCCAAACATACATCATCATTAATATTAATTTCTTTCGACATTCGGCTTCCTTTGCCTGATAGTATCATACATTTGGTTTTACTAGTATTAAGCTTAAGTTTATTTGCCCTGAGCCACTCTTCCAACTCCAACTTTCCAACTTTCCAACTCTTCATACATAATGTACACTTTTCACGCATGCGCATGTCGCGGGTGTCCGTATGTGTCTTTCATTGCCATAGGTGTAAAACTATTTGCGAGAGGTAAACACTAAAAAAAATCAGTGTACATCAGTGTGTCAGAAAAACAAAAAAATTAATTAACCAAAAACTACATTAAAATCATAAAAAAAATCTAAAAATAAAATATGTGTAAAAAAAATCCAAATTTCCAAAAAATGTAAAATTAAAAAAAACATGAAAAAACACAAAAAAAAATATTATTATAAATAATAAAATAATCATATCAAAATCAAAAAAATACGCAAAAAACCCCCAAAATAAAAATAAAATTATATATAAAAAAAATCATATAATTCAAAAAATATATAAAAAATAACATACAAATTCATATCAAATCAGAAAGATCACGCAACGTTACCAAAATATCAACAAAAGAAACAAAAATAAATCGATAAAAAATAACCAAAAATCTAAAATGTTACAAAAATATAAAAAAAAACATAAAAAACTAAAAATAAAAAAATCGTAAGAATAAAATAGAAATAAAAGGAAACAGGCAATTATATAAAATCAAAAAATTACGCAACGAATCCGAAAAATCAAAGAAAAGTAAAAAATTCAAAGAGAAATGAAAAAATCAAGAATATCAAAAAAATCATACCAATCACTCAAAAAAAACAAAGAAATCAAAGAAAAATTAAATAATAGAAAAGTCACGCAGCAAAACCAAAATATATAAAAAAAAATAAAATTAAACATAAAAATTTAAAAAATCTAAAAAAATTAAAAATCATTTATTAAAAAAATAAACGGAAGGAATTACAAAAAAATCAAGAAAGGTCAAAAATTCTCTTATATATTGAATTCTTTCCTGCATGTGGGTGTCCGGGTGTCTGTGTGTTTAAAATTGAAATGGATCCAACTGGCTTTTCAAAACGTCAAATGTCAACATCTTCTTTACATCTTTAAGCAAGTTTTAACAATAATTCGTTCAAAAAATATACGAAATCAAATTCTACACAACTGATTGATGAATTAATTCCGTTTCAAATCGTTTTACTGTATTTTGAGAGATATTACATGAAAAACAAAATGGTATGAAAAAATGAAATTGTATCTGTAGTTTGTAACTGTAAATGTAACTGTAATTTGTGTTGTAAAAAAAACTGATTTTTATCCATTCTCTCCAACGATAACGATACGAATTTACCATATCATCTACGATTCTGTTGTATTCTTTAAGTGTGAATTTGCAGTAACTTCAACATCTCTTTTTATAAATTTCCCAAACTTTGGTAGTTGGTAATGAATTAATCAGATAAATGTGAATCACACATCTTACAATTTGTAAGCGGGTCCCTCTAGTATTTATTGTTTAGCGACCGACCCATAATATTGTTCTTAAAAACATTTAGTCTGATTGATTTATTCGATCAATTTAAAAAATGCATAATCATATAGTCCAATCTAACGTGTTTTTTATATTGCTTAAGTCAAATTCTGTAATGGAATAATTTTTTAAAAATATCTGAGATACTATTTTAACCATGGATAAAAAATACTGGGATTTAAATGAAATTGAATTGAATTCAAATACAATAGTTATGTTGTAATTTTTGTGAAATTTTTACAGTTTTATCAATTATCAAACAACTTATGTTTATGCCAAAATGATTAAAAATATCGTCGACCCCTCTTCCTCCAATAAATATTGAA
This sequence comes from Leuctra nigra, assembly GCA_934045905.1. Classification (NCBI taxonomy): domain Eukaryota; kingdom Metazoa; phylum Arthropoda; class Insecta; order Plecoptera; family Leuctridae; genus Leuctra; species Leuctra nigra. The sequence continues at coordinate 27,934,079 of OW203768.1, read as the reverse complement.
AATATTATCATTCACAAAGGCCCATTATTATAAGATGAGTTTACTTAGAATTTTGTGAAGAGTTCAGCTTCTACCACCTACTCCGAAATATTTACTCTAATATTAAGAATCAAATTTTGCCCCCCCCCCCCCCCTTCCCCCTTAATGAGTAAGCGTAGCGAGCGTCACCATGGTACTCTTATGGCACTTTCTCTGTGTGTTTTTTTTGTTTTTAGTTTTTTTGTTTGTTTTTTTGTGTTTACTGCCCGAGTCAAACCGCACAACCAATCGATATAAAATTTTGCACACGTACTAACGTAATCTATGCGGTCTCTGGGATCGTTTTTGAAAGGGATCCTGTGATTGGTTCAAATTTAAAAAAATATATCTTTCAATTGGTTTGTCCGTTCAATTTGAAATTTTGAGATGTCATTACGAACAACATTTAACCCAATCAAACAAAATTTCATCCAAATCCTCCCATTGGTTAAAATTTAAAAAAAATGTATGTGTTTTTTGAAATTTAAACTAGAACCGAATGACCGATCAACTTAAAACTTTGCATGGTCATTGGGACCAACATTATCTGTATTTTTGACTACTTTCAGACTATTTAGTGTTTAAATCCAAAAGTAAATGACAATTTACGGACATTTTGCGTGTTGGCTGTCAAATTTATCGAAAATGTTGATCACGGCTACTTTGACTCTTCAGTTCTAATCCAAGGTAGTTGAGCAAAAACTTTTAAACGTATAATGAAACTAATAATGACCGTTTAACAGATCGATCTGATTTGAGCGAGCGAAGCGAGCGACTCCATTTGGCTCTTTTAGCACGGACCTCTGTTTTTTTTTTTGTTTTTTTTTTGTTTTTGTTTTTGTATGCTAAAGGAAGCAATAGAAGTCGCACCGTTTCACCGATCGACCTGAAATTTTGCACACATGTAAAGACAACCTTCTCTGTTTGCAGACCCAATTTTTTTTTGAAATCCATCCATTGGTTCATTGTTAAAATAAGTATCTCCTGATAGCCTAAAAAATGAAAATGGTCTTCGAGAAATGTGATCAAACTCATATTAAGCATGGTCAGTAAGACCAACAATGTCACTTATTTTACAAATTTTCAGCCGAATCTGTCAAGAAAGTATGCACTTATTGACATTTTTAATAGCTGTCAGAAATGAAACATTGAAAATGAATGTCTTTCCAATGCAACTGAATCTGATTTGCTTTAGGTACAAGAGTGTTTTGATGGTATGTACACTTTTTTAGTGAAAAGCAGATATTTTTATGTTTATTGAGTTGATCAAATTTGAATAATTCAATTTGGATCATAGTTTCCAACAAATCATTTCGAGTTTTTAAGGACCTTGATTGTCTTTTCGTCAATTCGTAGTTCTGATGGCCGTGCCTCCCGTGTTTCTACTTGGCTGATTTTGCATCCAGGAGGGATTAGAAACATAAGCTCACATTTCAATAATATCATTGAGTGGCGTTTGTTCTCTTCTAGCGTTCACACGTCATTCCAAATCTCTCCTGCATTTTGCTTCTTTTCGTTGATAATTTTGGCAATTTGGTGTACTTTGTGAAGGTATTAGTAAAATTGAATCGCTTTTAAAGCATAGTTATTAGGTATCTACAGTTTTTGTCCAGGGGATTGATTATTTCAAATTATTTTCTTCTTGGAAACGTTGGATTTATTCCGTTTCTGAGCTTCTGTCTAGCCTGACATTTCCTTGAAGGTTGCTATTTTTTTTTGAAAGTTTTGATTCATTCAGTTCAAAACATTACGTTGTCTTATTTTAATTGTGGAACGTTGGATTCATTCCGTTTCTAAACTAGGTAGTTACTATATTACCTGATCCGTTTTTTTGTGTGGAACTTTGATTCCTTTCGCTTATTAGTTGAAAGGTGTTTACTTTATTTTCATATTTGCGAAGTTTTGTTCAAGATTCATTTCGTAACATTACGACATTGAATACATTACGTCTTTGAGCACACATTTCGTGAATTTCAAACATTGATCACACAAATATTATTGTACTTTAATTAGGTAGGTACTCTACTTCTTACTTTTTCATTACCTATCTTATCCCTATTTAAACATGCCGAAAAATGGAAAGACTTCTGCTAGAATGAAAGCCATAAAGGCGAAAAAGCGTCTGCGTGAAATTGAAGATCAAGAAACTGACGAAGCTAAATCTAAAAGGTTGAAACAAAATGTCGTTAATAATAAAGCATCAAGGAGCAAAGAGACCCCCGACCAGACTGCTGCAAGGACATACTCAAACAATCAACGCAATACCCGCTCTCGTGCAGGTGAAACCGAGGAGGAAACTCAATCCAGGAGAGCCCAGAGTCTACACAGAATAAGTCAATCTATTGCAAATGAAACCTCTTCACAGACCCAGCAAAGACGATCATACAATCTTCAAAGAGTCACTCAATCTATTGCAATTGAAACGTCATATCAGAGACAAACCAGATTAAATTTGAGTCGACAACGGGTAGCTGAATCTCGTAAAAATGAATCAATTGAAGAAACACAGCAAAGAAGAGCAAACAGCCTACAAAGAATCACTCAAACAATTACAAATGAAACAATCGAGCAAACTCAGTCAAGAAGAGCGCGCAGTGTTCAAAGAGTTACTCAAACCCTTGCCAATGAAACACCTCAACAGAGTCAAGCCAGACTAGCACTTAGTTCACAGCGAGTCACTCAAACACGTGCAAATGAAACAATACAACAAACTCATCAAAGAAGAGCAACCAGTCTCCATAGAATTACCCAAACACTTGCTAATGAAACACCTATTCAAACCCAATCAAGACGTTCCCTCAGCTTACAACGAGTCACTCAAACACTTGCTCAAGAGACTCCAGTAGCAGCAAGTGTGAGGAGAAGTCGATGTCTCGAGCGTACAACTGCAAGAAGAACTCAAGAATCATCCCAAGAGCGTGAATACCGTCTGCAGCGAGATGCGCAGAGACATCGAGATCGTGCAGCTCAGAAAGTTTCTGATAAAAAACTCTCCGATAAATTTCACAAATTTCTTCATGGCTTAAACTGGTCATCCTGCACTAACTGTCAAATTCGATTCCCTAATTTAAAAGTAAAATCCGGAGTTTGTGACTCGTGCAAGAAGAATCCCACTATTTTCACTGCTGCCAACAACATGGATCCAGGTTCTGTTCCTGAAGAACTTTCTTGCCTGTCGATGATAGAGTCCATGCTTATTGCTCGCATCCATCCCGTTGTGTCTGTGTATAGAGTTAAAGGACAGCAGTATGCCTACAGCGGCAATGTAATCAACTTCCCTCAAAATGTAACTTCTTTTGCTCAACGATTACCTAACTCATTAGCAACATTAACTTCTGTTATCGTGGTCCGCAGATCTTCTGCCAACAACGACAATATTTCTGATTTCAATGTTTGCTCCCTACGATTACGCCGTGCACTTCTATGGCTTAAAACAAATAACATTTTCTATAAAGACATAACAATCGATGACGACGAATTGAACAATCTTCCTGAATCCGGCAACGTCTATGGTGAACTGGAATACATGGAAATTCATGGTGAAGAAGCAGAATCTGACGACATTCTCGAGCATGGAAATGTTCCCCAAGTTTTACCCACCAATCAGTCAGAACGAATTACCTCCGCCCTTCAACCCGGTCCAGTGCCATGGCCAGAAATTTCAAGTGTTCCCATAAATGAGTTCTCCACCGACGGATACATTGTACAGGCTTTTCCAACTCTTTTCCCTAATGGCAAGTGTGATTTACGGGACATTACAAGACAAAATCAAATCAAACCTACTCAGTACTTTCAATTTTTAATGAAATATAAAGACGGCCGATTCGCTAAAGATACTAGATTCAGATTCTTTGCTTTAAATTCAACGATGCGGTGGAACGCCATTAGCCAGGGAAATGTTTTGGTTCGCAAAGAAGAATTGAATGGAAAAACAGCGGGTCAATTAAAAGATATGCTCGAGGCTAATCCAGGTTTGGCCAATAAAGTGATGTTCTTTGCTTCTTCATTACGAATAACTAAATCCTACTGGTTTAAGCGTTGCGGTGAACTGACCGACATGGTGGACTTTCTTGGAACCCCAACTGTATTTTTTACCCTAAGTGCTGCAGATCTCCACTGGCCAGAACTATATGACATCCTTGCTCCTGACGTTGACTTTCAAAACATGACTTCTCCTGTTGCTATTGCGTTACGTAGAAAACTTCTTTGTGAAAATCCACTTATTGTTTCATGGTTTTTCCAAGAGCGTTCCCATTTCTATGTCAAACAAGTACTGGAGGCAAAGTTCAAGGTAAAAGACTTTTGGTACCGCTACGAATGGCAACATCGAGGAAGCACCCACCTTCATGGTCTCCTCTGGTTGGAAGATGCTCCAGATGTAGAAAATCTGGAGTTAACCGACCAAGATTTAGTAAATGATTTAATAGACTTCTTCGATGAGATTGTTTGTACCATGAATCCCGGACTAAATGAACCACCAGCTTTACTTCATCCTTGCCAAAAACGTCATTTCGATATCACAGATTTAAATGCAGACTTAATTGAACTCCTAAACAAAGTGCAAAGACACACTAAATGTACAGATGGATACTGCCTCCGAAAGAAAAAGAATTCCCAAATAAAGACTTGCCGCTTCAACTTTCCATTTCCCATGTGTGACGAAACCATTCTGACTGAAAATGAACGAATGCAACCTGTCCTTCAGACCGCACGGAACGACCCTCTTCTTAACCGTTACAATCCTTTCATCATTCAATCTTGGAGAGCAAACATTGACATTCAAGCTGTGATTTCAAAAGACGCCGTTGTTAATTACATTGCTAAATATGCCTCCAAGAGTGAACCTCAATCTCAATCCTTCAAAGACCTTCTGTCCAACATTCTCATGAACGACGTTAAAGATCACGATCCTGCCAAACTAGCTGTCCAAAAACTCATCATCCAATCTATTGCCGAACGAGACATATCTGCTCAAGAATGTTGCCATTTGTTGATGAGTTATCCCCTCTATCACTGCACCAGAAGTTTCGTTTCTCTAAATATTGGTGGTGAAAGCTGGGTTCCTCTCCTGCCGGCCGATGCCGAGATTGACACTGACAGCGACACCAGCTTCATTTCAAGATACCAAACTCGACCACCTGACATGTCCCACTTGACACTTATAAATGCTGCTTCACAGTACTATTGGAGAAATCGATGGATTTGTAGAAAGAAGCCTGCTGTTGTTCGAGTATTCCCAAAACTTCACATAACCGACAATTCCGTATTAAACGAAGCCTATTTCAAGCAACAAGTCATTCTTAGATCATCCTTCACCAACATTAACGAGTTAAATCCTTTCGACGACACTTGGGAGTCCGTGTTTCACTTCGAGGGATTCACCATGCCAGCAGACCAACCTGAACAAGTTCTTCCTTCTGATGACAATGACAACAGTGACGACGAGTGGGAAGAGACTGAGGTCGAGAGAGAACAGACAGAGTGGATGAGAGTTGCTGGGATGGGTCCGAATGCTGTTCCCGTTCAGTGCGAAGTCGGACTGCGAGAATTTGATTTATCTTTTCCTTGGTCCCAATCTTACATAAACTATCCTAATATAGAATCAGTTGGCAGCTTCTTAAAAGATGTACAACACGTTGACATAATTCCCCTTGAAGAAACCGCATCCAATTTGACATTTACAGACGAACAACAACAACTTTTTGATCTTTTACAAAAACAAATAACTTCATTAAAATCAAATTTGCCACAAGACGACTCTGCAATAAGACGAGTAATTGTTCAGGGCACTGCAGGAACTGGGAAAAGCACCATCATCAAGGCTATGACAAAAAAACTCAAAACCGAACTCGGAGACAAATCTTACATGCTAGTGGCCCCTACTGGAGTAGCAGCATTCAATATCAACGGCAGTACAATACATTCTTCACTTCACATCGGGACTAATTCATCAAAATTTGTAGAGTTAAGTGGTAAAGAGGCAAGAATATTTCAACTTTCAATGGAAAACTGTTCATTTTTAATCATAGACGAATACAGCATGATTGGTTGCACTCTCATGGCTATGATTGACAAGAGATGTCGTCAAGGAAAACCTAACAACAGTTCAAACCCTTTTGGTAACATCTTCGTATACATGTTCGGCGACATTAAACAGCTACCACCAGTTTGCGACAGAGCACTTTACAGCGACAAACCCAGTAATTACGGCCTCACCAATGACGGAATTCTTGCCTACCGTTCATTTCAACATTGCCACATTTTATCGATCGTTCAGCGTCAGGCAGGAGACAATCCCGAACAAAAACAATTCAGACAACTACTACTTCGACTTAGCGATGGATGCGCGACTCTTGACGACTGGCAATTGCTACAAACCAGATTTAACACTTCATTAACTTCACAAGAAAAAGATTCATTTCAAAATGCACTCACACTTGGCCCCACAAAATATATTGTTAAAACCCTCAACATGGAAAAACTTGTTGGTCTCGGAAACCCCATTGCTAAAATATCAGCCAAACATAACTGTGTCACTGCCTCAAATGGCACTGAGGACAGTGCACAAGGATTGCAAAATGTCATCTACCTTTCAAGGGGAAGCCGAGTTATGTTAAAATCAAATCTTTGGACAGCTCAAGGGCTTGTGAATGGCGCCACTGGTAGAGTTCATGACATCATTTACACTCCCCACACACAGCCACCCGTTGACCATCCTCTCTGTGTGTTAGTTCAGTTTGATTCTTACAAAGGTCCTTCATTTCATCTTCCTAAAGTATTTCCTATTTGTCCTGTCTCAAGAGCCTGGACCGAGAAATCTGTCAAATGCACTCGTGCCCAGTTTCCCCTACAACTTGCCTGGTCTGTCACCATCCATAAGTGTCAAGGTATGACCTTGGATAAGGCAGTTGTAGGATTGGGCACGAAGGAGTTTGCAGTAGGCATGAGCTTCGTAGGCATTTCTCGAGTCCGCTCTTTAAGTAATATCATGTTTTCACCACCTTTTCAATTTGAAAGGATCAATTCCCTCAAAAATTCAAGTTCCTTGCAACAAAGGCGAAATGAGGAAGCAAGACTGAAAGCCCTTCCTCTACCCGAGAATTAAACAAAGAGACTCCCTTCAATATGATTACTAATCATCACTTATTATTACATCAACTTACATTGTTTGTGTAACAAAAAATAAGTGGAAGGGGGTCGGGTGGGACCCTTTAGCAGCAACGTCCACGTCGTGGGTCCTGGTTACTGGAAACTCTCTTTATATGCTTCATCACTTACGATAGGTACATATTATGTAGTTTCTTGCTAATAGCTGCAATAATTAAAATCAAACTAGGTATATCTCGGATTACACATTAATGGTGGTCATACAATGACACATTGTTTAATATTGATTCAGTGGATCGTAGTTTGCTTTCAGTTTGACTTAAAATAATGTTTTCTGTGTGTTAACGAACGCATATTCGGTTCATGTTTGCGCACGTGTCGTGCTCGCTCATTCAACGCGTTACACAGAGCGTTTTCCTAGTATTGTGTACACACACTAATATCGCATGAGTGGTCCCAGGTATATTTTTTGAAAGAGATTATGTGATTTTTGAATTTTATACTGGGATAGTAGTTCAAGGTTCAATCGATCAACTTTTAACTTTGCATGGTTATTGGGACTAATATTTGAGTGATACTTAAAGTGATATTTGTCTGTGACAAATCCAAGAATTATTGGCTTTTAATGATATTTTCGATAGACGCAGAATTTCGGTTCCAGGTGTTGCGCGTATCCGTGCTCGCTCATCAACGCGTTTCACAGAGCGTTTCCTAGTGTAAAAATTGGATATGTACTGTAGCCTTAGTTGATAAGCTATACTTTTTATGAGTATATGCTGAAATGTGTTAATGTTTATCATGAATCCCCTAATTTTTTGAGCGAGCGTAGCGAGCGTCACTACGGTACTCTTATGGCACTTTCTCTGTGTGTGTTTTTTTGTGTGTTTACAGCCCAGGTCAAACCGCACATTCAATCGATCTGAAACTTTGCACACATGCTAACGTAATCTATGCGGTCCCTGGGATCGTTTTTGAACGGGCTCCTGTGATTGGTTCAAGTTTTAAAAAAATTATCTTTCGATTGGTTGTCCGATCAATTTGAAATTAAGCAAAAACATTGCAACCAACATTATACCCAATCATACAAAGTTTTAGCTAAATCCTCCTATTGGTTAACATTCAAAACTATTTTTCATGTGATTTTTGAAATTTTAACATGAACCGATTGACCGAACAACTTAAAACTTAGCATGGCCATTGGTACCAACATTTAAGGTATTTTTGCTAATTTTCAGTCTAATCTGCTGTTATTTTTAAAAGTTTTTGTCATTTTAGTGAAATTTTATTCCATAATCTTGAAATATTTGTAAAATGGAAACTACATTTTCATCCCTATGCCTTCTTTAAGCTTCTGCTCTAAGGTCCGTAGAGCAGCCAAGCGATCTATAATTTACTGTAAAACTAGCGCATATCAAATCGGATGCAGTGCGAAGGCCAAATCCTCCAATTGGACTTAAGTTAAAACTAGGAAAACGCTCTGTGTAACGCGTTGATGAGCGAGCACGGACACGCGCAATCCCTCGAACCGAAATTATGTCTATCGAAAATATCATTAAAAGCCAATAATTCTTGAAATTCGTCAGACTTGTAGGTATACAAATCTCCAAATATTCCTCAAGTATTAGTCCCAATAACCATGCAAAGGTTTAAGTTGATCGATTGAACCTTTATGATTAAAATGTTCCTTGTTAATATTCAAAAATCATAGGATCTATTTAAAAAAATATACCTGGGACCACTCATGTGATATAAGTGTGTGTACTTACACAATATTAGACGATCTGTTGAACGGTCATATCAGTTTCATACGTTTGAAAGTTGCTCTAACTACCTTGGAACTATGAAGAGTCGAAGTAGCCGTGATCAACATTTTTTAGTAATTTGAAAGCCAACACTCAAAATGTCCGTAAAATGTCAATAACTTTTGTAATTAAACACAGATAAGTCTGAAAATTGTCAAAAATACAGATAATGTTGGCCCCAATGACCATGCAAAGTTTTAAGGTTATCGGTCATACGGTTCTAGCTTAAATTTCAAAAATCATATGAAAGATTTTTTTAAAAATTTTAACCAATGGAAGGATTTGGCTGAAACTTTGTAAGATTGGGTACAATGTTGGTCGTAATGACTTGTCAAAATTTCAAATTGATTGGAACAACCAATCGAGATATATATTTTTTTAAATTTGAACCAATCACATGATCCCGTTCAAAAACTATCCCAGGGACCGCATAGATTACGTTAGTATATGTGCAAAATTTCAGATCGATTGGTTGTGCCGTTTGACCTGGGCTGTGACTACACAAAAAAACACACACAGAGAAAGTGTCATAAGAGTACTGTGGTGACGCTCGCTACGCTCGCTCAATAATATCTTCTGATTGGTCAACAATCAAAATGTTCCGATTGAGTTCAAATTTTGCATGGTGATCAAGACTAACATTATCTAAAATTTTACACATGTTAAGCCCAATCAGTCAAGTATTTATTGTAATTTTACGAGTTTAGTATGGGTTGTCAAAAGCTGGAAAAAGTATGACTTAGGAAAGTCACGACTCAATGGATCTGATATTCATCCAGAGTATGTATATGGAGATTGGAAAGTTGCAGAGAAAATCGTCTTGTGCCGTTTCGTTTATGCATGTTCTGTGCTCGCTCATCAACGCGTTACACTGAGCGTTTTCCTAGTTACCTAACTGACTATGGTCTTAGTCTCGTCGAAATTCTTCTTAATTTCCACATTGTAAAGCCGCGTTTACAACAAAATTAACGTTCGAAAATTAAGAAAATTAACGCAATTTTAATTGTCCAGCCCATGTTAACTTATGGATTCGTTCACAACGAAATTTTGTAAATTAACGTACGCCAATTTCACCTCAAAGTAGACCTACTTTCTACTTTTATTAATTGCGTTAAGTGGCGCATGCGCACAGTCACCCTCTCTCTTCATCTCCACCTCGACTCTAGCTGGCGGCGCCATCTTGTTTTCAGAGTGGTGCATTGCCTATTTCGTGATGAATGACTCCAAATTAATTACAAAGACTCAGTTTCGAGAGTATTTTGTAAGATAAGTGTAGATTAGTGTTCAAAGACAAGTTGTAGATAATCAGATGTGTGTGAGGAGGTTGTGATATTATTCAATGTAATGTTACATCCGAATCGCGCTCTCAACCTAACACTACTCTACGATTTGTTATGTTTAGAAAGTGGTTGTGAACGAGAATGAAATTTCATTAATTTTGCAACGTTAATTTTCGAACAAAGACTCGCTCTTAAGCTGTTCGTGAGACACAAATCTCAGTGGAAAAATGCAACACTCAATATTTCTAAAAGTTACAGTCTGAAATCTCTTGACCCTTACCTAATATCGCCAATTAATAGCTCTGTGCAAGTTAGCACCGTGCTACGGTGCTAACGGTCGGTAGAACCGACCATGATCTCCGCACCATCGTAGCATCAACGATTGGTGGTATTAGGTAAGGACACCTGGGTCCTAAAGCACAAAATCTATTGGATTATGTAATGTTTCATTCTAGGATGGGAACCTTCCGGATTTTATCTTACGCAGAGTCCTTGGCCGCTATTTACCATCTTGCCCTTGTATCTGCTGTTCGTACTTGAACTTGGACCAAGATGGATGCGAAACAGAAAGCCGTACAATCTGCAGACTCTGGTCATCACGTACAACGCGTTTCTAGTGATATTCCATATCTGGCTTATCACAAACGTAAGAATACTTCATATAGTTTCATAGTCAAATAAGAAAGTGCGTTTCTATTATATTTATATATTATTTATAATATTATATTATATTAGTACATAATATTATAATATTATATATTATATATAATATTTATTATTTATATATTGCTTATCTTCAAGGAAACAATGTGAATTCATATTTTGGCTCAGAGGGTAGAACACAAAGATTCAAGCAATGTTATAATATGTTTATTATATATAAAGATAGTTACGCAGTTCTGTCTGTGTGTCAGGAACGCCTGCGCGCGCATCCTCTCAATTTCGCGCGCACACTCTCTATGTTGTATTTAAAATTAAAATGGTCGACGTTACATTGCCCAAATCATGTCCAAAATACATCTTCTGCTCTTTGTGCATAAATAAATAACTGAAACTTACCTAAATGGCAATCCTTATCCCTTTGTGTTTATAAGAAATGTATTTTAACACAGAATAACTGTCCAAATCTTTGCATTATATTGAAAACGGCACTATTTTGTATTTAAAATGGTGGCCTTTCATTGCCAATTGTGTCTAAAAATATGTCTTTTGCCTTCGCAAAGTAAAGAAATAACCATAACTTACCTAAAACGTAATCCTTATCCCTTTGAGTGTGTAAAAAATCTACTATAACACATAATAACCGTTCAGAAGAGACATTACATAGAAAACTTCTTTACTCCAAGAAACGTCAAAGTGTAATTTTTTAAAATTTTCATTTGATCTGTATTTTAGAGGGCCATGAAAACCAAACAAAGCCGATAGATTTTTAACATTGGCCTCAAGATGCAATTTGCAAACGATCAAACGTATTATTTTCTTCCTACATTTAATCAACACGGTTCTGTAACCCTCAAACCAACTAACCGACGAAGTTTTTAAATAATGTTGTTAGATTAATCATTTTCAGTCGTTTCTTATTTCGTAGAGTGGTCTGTATTGAGTCATGTATTGACAACGAATTCATGTTGCTGTTGATAAAGTTTGAAGCACCAATGTTTAAGTTTTACATTGTTAACTGAATATCTATACTTTAATTAGTGGTAGATCGGCTGAAGTCCATTTCAATATGAACAGTATTTCTGACATCAACCAATCATTTGTAATGGTGACATGAGTTATTGTAAGAGAATACTTCAATATAACGTTATTTGTTAACATCAGTGAAACGGTACTTGATAGAGCTTGATTACAATCCAAAATTGTGCACCGCAAATCAAACAAATTTACTTCCGCCCTACATCTGAGGAACGTATAATATAATGAAGCCGTAGAAAACATGTAATAGCATATTAACAAATGAAGAAAAGGCCGTGGGCATCAGGTCACGGTATCAACGTAATGAAATATATATTTTTTTTACGGCGCATACATTGTTTTTCTTCTTATTTTTACTTAGTACGAATACTCTGGTGTAAATTTGAAAACTTATATGAAATTGTTTTACCATAATAGGTATGATCAAATTGCTTTTCTTCGTTCCTCATTTTTTAACGTTTTCTGTAAAGATTGGGTCATCAACGACGTCAAATGTATTAACGACGCACACTCTGCTGACAAATATTGCTGTCGTTTTATATTTACGCATAACTCACTGGTGCACATTGGTCATGTTTTACATGACGGGTCCCTCTATTATAAAGAAGAGCAAAAGAGCAATCAAAATAAATACAATGTTACGTTTGATACATCGGCAGTAGTGGTGGTGTCCTCTTGTTTGTTTACTCCCAAGTAAACAGTGGATGGCGTTGACCCTCGAGTAGCGTGACTTATGTGAACTCCAGTTCACCAGCAGAGTTAAATGACTGGACAATGTCACCCTTTCAGCCGCGATGTGATGTTGTCGTCAGTGCAACCCCTTGGTTACCAGGCCGTCTAGTAGTCGGAGTTAATTCCTCGGGCAGTTGGCGCAAGTTGGCTCTGGTAGATGATGATCGTGACTGCAGACTCATCGGATACTCCCGGAGTGTGCAAGTCACTGACTGCAATACTCATACTGCGGAGAACTGTTCAGTCGATCACTGATGAACGAATATTGTCTTTATTATAGCGCGATAATATTTGCCTCTGCACTTGGCTTTACGTTCGAATTTACTATAGTTAAAGTTTGCTAAAAATGTTATAATTATTTTCTATTTCCCCGATCACGTCGGCACTCTCTCGTGCCTAATGGCTTTACTGGTTCGCGAGGCCGGTCTCACTGCTTGAGAATCTCCAATTGATGATGTTTTTCTGATAGCTTCCCGTTTTATACCCTCTGACCTCGTCTTATCGCCAAAGGTTCCGTATATGTGGTAGTTATTTTAGTCCTTCCGTCATCTCTGAAACTCGGAAAAAGATATACTTTTCACACGTACACCACGAATATTCTTGGAATCACTGAGAACTTGTCTGGTTGACTGGTTTTGTAACCTATTCCCAACGGTTTCTCGACTGGTTCACTTGATTATTACGTCGTGACATCACAATTTCACGTAAGGTCACATACTTTTTATATTGATTCACTCACTTTCTTGAGATAATTTCAAATTGTTAGACTTATTTGATTGTACGTTATATTTTTTTTTAATTCTTTGACTGTTATTGAAATTTAAGATTGTTGAGCGAGCGTAGCGAGCGTCACCACGGTACACCTATGGCACTTTCTCTGTGTGTTTTTTTTTTTGTTTTTTTGTTTTTTTGTTTTTTTGTGTTCACTGCCCAGGTCAAACCGCACAACCAAACGATCTGAAAATATGTACACATACTAACGTAATCTATGCGATCCCTGGGATCTTTTCTGAACGAGATCCTGTGATTGGTTCAAATTTTATAAAAATTATCTTTCGATTGGTTGGTTCGATCAATTTGAAATTTAGCAAAGTCATTGCAACCAACATTGTACCCAATCAAAAAAAAATTCAGCCAAATCCTCCAATTGGTTCAAATTTGAAACCATTTTTCCTGTGATTTTTGAAATTTAAACTGGAACCGATTGACCGACCAACTAAAAACTTCGCATGGTCATTTGTACCAACATTTAAGGTATTTTTGCCAATTTTCACTCTAATCTGTCGTTATTTTCAAAAGTTTTGTTATTTTAGGGACATTTTGCGTGTTGGCTGTCAAATTCACGGTGACTTCGAATCTTCAGTTCAAGGCAAGGTAGTTAGAGCAGAAAGTTTTAAACGATATGAAACTAATAATGACCGTTCAACAGATTGATCTGATATTGTGTACACACACTACATATCATATCATATGGGTGGTCCCAGGTATATTTTTTGAACGAGATCCTGTGATTTTTGAAAATTAACAAGGAACCGTTCAATCATAAAGGTTTAATCGATCAACTTAAAACTTAGCAAGGATTGGCACCAATATTTGTGGAGATTTTGGAGATTTTTATACAAGTCTGTGACGAAACTAAAGAATTGTTGGCTTTTAATGACATTCGATAGACATAATTTCGGTTCGAGGTGTTGCGTGTATCCGTGCTCGCTCATCAACGCGTTACACAGAGCGTTTTCCTAGTAAGTTTACATAGTGGTTCTGATGAACTTGACTCTTAATAATGTCATGCTACAAGCTTTTACATTCTGCAAACCTATTTCAAACTAACATTGTTTTATAATTTTAAGTTACTTTTTTACCCTAGTTAGGCAAACCTATTGCATGCTTTTTAGTTGGTATTGGCGCAGATGGAGGTAGGTGGTTGGTGTGTGCATAGTCATATAGTATAATATGTCTATGGTGTGTGCGTGATGTAGCTTAGAGTGTGATCCTGTTTCTGACGTCATCGCCACGTGTTATTGACAGCAGACCCACGTGTTCATGATGTCAACACCATCTAGTTGAATTCCTTATTGACTAGGAAAACGCTCAGTGTAACGCGTTGATGAGCGAACCAAACGCACAGAAAACATATACGTCATATTGAATTGAAAATCACAAATTTATTTGAAGTAAAAGTGTGAAACAATATGTCGCATATGTTCTATTAAAGATAGAATGTGATACATTATAAAAATTATGTTGTTAATTGTATTAAAAATGGGAACGTGACATAGAAAGAAATTGTTCCGTGTTATTCGGGCTTCAGAATATTAAGAGGCAAACGGAAGCGAGCGGGAATCGCACGGTTCGTCAGAAAGTTTTTTCGAAATGTTGTCTTCCCACAAAATAATTTTAAAAAATCAGATAGTAACGACCCATTACAGCCTAATAGACTAAATAATGCCGCAAACTGGAGTACTTTATGACTTCTGGTGCGACCTCAAAGTGTTAAATACGATTAATTTTTACTATTTTACTAAAAATATCGTATTTTACACTTTGAGGTCGTACAAGAGGTCATAATGAACTCCAGTGTGCGGCATTATTTAGTCTATTAGGCTGTTATGGGTCGTTACTATCTGATTTTTTAAAATTATTTAGTGGGAAGACAAAATTTCAAAAAAACGCTCTGACGAACCGTGCGATTCCCGCAAGCTTCCGTTTGCCTCTTAAGTAATTTAACTTCACCATTATTCTGTTATCAACTTGTTCACGGGATGAAGATCAGTGGAGAGAAGTTCTTTTGATGTGTGGTACTCGATGATTCTAACGATAATAATAATAACAAAAGTAATCTTAACTCGATAATTTTAAGGCAACAACTTGGTGTGAAGAAGAATGGAATTACCCTACTGTTCTCTTTACATTTTCCAGTTAAGCATTTAGCATAGATTTCGTAGCACATGTACGATCTTGTCATATTTGAATTAAAGCCTTGTTTAAATGACAAATATCATTCGTCCTTTTAATAACCTCAACGACACAGTCCATTTCCCAAACAATTGTTTCTGTATTTTACAGGCAATATGGAGTGGTATCCTTCAGTACGTTGCAACTAGTTTGTGCAATGTAATAGACAACACAAGACATCCAATTATGTTACAAGAGGTGAGTCAAGGAAGAATCAGCTGAAGGTCGGTTAAATTTATCTGAGTTAAATAAACTTATCTTAGCATGGCAGTGGTGACGGTTTGATCCGATGAACAAACCGTCACCACTGCCATGCTATTACTCGATGGTTCCGAAAAAGTCCACGACATCAAACTTATCTAAATTTTTCGAAAGTTTGACTTATCTTTAATGTATATAAAACACTAACTATAGGAACACGCTCTGTGTACCGCGTTGGTAAGCGAGCCTTCGTATTGTATGCGATTTGAAATGCGTTTGCAAGTATCTGCTCTACAGCCCTTGTAACTGAAGCATCAAGATAGCAAGGTGCGTGAACCTGGCACCCCCCACTCAAGATAAAGGGATGAAACTATCCAAATATTTAGTGCGTAATTAGTGCGAATTAGTGCGACTGGTTCCAGAATTAGTGCGACTACCCCTAAAAAGTTATTAGGCAAAAGGTGTGGGGGGTGCCAAGTTCACAGCTACCCCCATAAGAGATAAACGGTTCAAACTTTGCAGATATTTAGTGCGGAATTAGTGCGAATTAGTGCGACTAGTTCAAGAATTAGTGCGACTACCCCTAAAAAGTTATTAAGCAAAAGGTGTGGAACTGGGGGGTGCCTAGTTAACAGTTACCCTCCTTAGAGAAACGGTTCATACTTTATAGATATTGAGTGCGAAATTAGTGCGAATTAGTGCGACTAGTTTGAGAATTAGTGCGACTACCCCTAAAAAGTTATTAAGCAAAAGGTGTGGAACTGGGGGGTGCCAAGTTCTAAGCTACCCCCTTTAGAGAAACGGTTCAAACTTTGCAGATATTTAGTGCGGAATTAGTGCGAATTAGTGCGACTAGTTCCAGAATTAGTGCGCCCACCCCTAAAAATTTATTAAGCAAAAGTTGTGGAACCGTGGGGTGCCAAGTTCACAGCTACCCCCTTAAGAGAAACGGTTCAAACTTTATAGAATTTAAGTGCGGAATTAGTGCGAATTAGTGCGAATAGTTCGAGAATTAGTGCGACTACTCCTAAAAAGTTATTAAGCAAAAGGTGTGGAACTGGGGGGTGCCAAGTTCACAGCTTCCCCCTTAAGAGAAACGGTTGAAACTTTGCAGATATTTAGTGCGGAATTAGTGCGAATTAGTGCGACTAGTTCCAGAATTAGTGCGACTACCCCTTAAAAGTTATTAGGCAAATGGTGTGGGGGGAGCCAAGTTCACAGCACCCCCCATAAGAGAGAAACGGTTCAAACTTGGCAGATATTTAGTGCGGAATTAGTTCGAATTAGTGTTGCCGTTGGAATCTGTTGCCGTTGGAGTCATTGAGAGAGCGTTCGCTTTGCTCGCTCAATGACTCCAACGGCAACGGATTGCCGATAGTCTCAGTAGGTATATGGCTCAATATATTTATTATGATATAAAAACTTATGAACAGGGAATCCATAATTGTGACATTTGATTCAAATTTGATATCATCCAAAATTGTAGCTCATAACTTTGTCCACCCATAATAAATAGTTGGAAAGATCTGGCACTATCGGCCATGTTTTAGAAATGAAATCATTGTATTATCTGCATCCATTGACTTAGCACAAAATATAGTGGAATATTTCAAACCTCTCTCTTAACTGAGGAACTGGCCATAATTCTGGATTAAACGGCACATATTGGCACTAATGGAGCACTATATATTTGGATAATTTAAACCTCTAACTAAAAGAAGAAGAAGGGAAGAAAAAAGGGAAGAAGTTTTAAGGGGGCACGCCCTCCTGTGTTTTTTTCTTAATACATACCCTGGAGTTGTGGCACTAATTCTGAATTTAGTGGCTCTAATTAAGCACTACATATCTGCAAAGTTTGAACCGTTTCTCTTATGGGGAGTGCTGTGAACTTGGCACCCCCCCCACACATTTAACTTTTTAGGGGTAGTCGCACTAATTCTTGAACTAGTTGCACTAATTCGCACTAATTTCGCACTAAATATCTATAAAGTATAAACTGTTTCTCTCTTTTGGGGGTGCTGTGAACTGGGCACCCCCCACACCTTTTGCCTAATAACTTTTTAGGGGTAGTCGCACCATAGGCGTGCGCACGGGGGGGGGGGGGGGGCCGGGGGGGCCTTGGCCCCCCCCCCCCCCCCCCTAATGGCTCAGCCTCAACTAAAAAATTATAAAATGTGGTCCTCATAGTGTCAAAATTGTGTTTTAAAAGGGTTTAAACAAAAAAATCTCCCTGCGGGGCAGACTGGAGTTGCTCAAATCCCTGGAATCAAGTACTAGGTTGATCAAAAACACAATATTTTGGAAAACAATGTCTTTGAAGTACCTTACAAAAACACGATTTTTTTCATGAATTTCTAGGTTTTTCCCATAAAAATTTCTTTTTAATATATTTTGGGGCATGCACCCCTCACCTTATTGTAGTGAAAAGGTGTGTAAAATTAAAAAAAAATGAATTTGTAAAAAAATGCTAGTCAGAACGTCTCAAAATTGATTTTAAAGTGTCAAAAAAACAAAAAATGCCCTGCGGGGCAAGGTGGGGGGCACGCCCCCCACACCCCCCTTCACCCGTGGCAATTTTTTTCCTTAGACTTTACCCCCCTGTCATTAATCCCTGCCGGCGTCCATGTTGGCCCCCCCTAATGATTTATCCTGTGCACGCCTATGAGTCGCACTAATTCTGGTTCTAGACGCACTAATTCGCAATAATTCCGCACTAAATATCTGCAAAGTTTGAACCGTTTCTCTTAAGGGGGTAGCTGTGAACTTGGCACCCCCCAGTTCCACACCTTTTGCCTAATAACTTTTTTGGGGTAGTCGCACTAATTCGCACTAATTACGCACTAAATATTTGGAAAGTTTCATCCCTTTATCTTGAGTGGGGGGTGCCAGGTTCACGCATCTTAGATAGCACTGTTAATAATTGAAATTATTGACTTTAATTTGCAAATATTTTAAGATTGTAGAAAAAAAATATCCTTAAAATGACATTAACCATTGAAGAAACTTCAGATTAACAACTAACAAAAATACGTCAAATGTTGCTCCCAATGACCATGCAAAGTTTTAAGTTGATCGGTCAAACGGTTCTAGTTGAAATTTAAAAAAATTACAAGATAGGTGGTTTAAAATTTTAACTAATGGGGAGATTTCGCTGAAACTTTGTAAGATTGAGGATAATGTTGGTTGCAATAACTTTGCAAAAATTCAAATTGATTGGACTAACCAATCGAAATATATATTTTTTAAAATTTGAACGAATCGCAGGATCCCGTTCAAAAACGATCCCAGAGACCGCATAGATTGCGTGAGTATGTGTGCACAATTTCAGATCTATGTGTTGTGCGGTTTAACCTGAGTGAAGGCAAAAAAACAAAGACAAACAAACACACAGAGAAATTGCCTTTCGAGTAACATGGTGAAGCTCGCTACGCTCGATAAATAATACATACTGCGGATTAATAAAATAAAAGTATTATGTTTAAATGATATATGTCCACATATACCTAGTATTGAATAAACCTGCGATTCAAACTTCAAAATATTCCATGTAATTAATAGAAATATGAATAGGATATGCAAACTTAAAACTAAGAAAACACCCTGTATAACGCGTTGATAAGCGAGCCTTCGTATTGCATGCGAATGAATATCCGTTTGCAAGTTTTTGATCTGAAACCAAATGCGTCAAAGAAGCAGTGAATAAATATTTGAAATGTCCTTCAAAATATCAAACAAATTTCCAAACACGCTTAAATTTACGTAAAATGTCAATTATTTATTAATACTAGAAATACGCTCAGTGTACCGCGTTGATGAGCGAGAACGGGTACGTGCAAACTATACTTTAACTACTTATCAAGTTTCCGATGAAACCAAACGATCTTACTTGCTGAAAATCATTTTGTCCACAACCAGAATATTAATATAAGTTTTGTGAATCAATTGGTCTAATCCGTTTTTTTCGATTGGCAGGAGACGCCAGATGCACAGATCATAGAGATTCATATACTTACAGAGAGGGGCAAGTAGGTAGCCAGCCTTGGTATGATGCTATGCACATTGTCAAGATAGATCTGAACATGCTCAGCCACCATCTAGGAGACTATTTCAAGCGATTACTTTCAATATGGCACCCTCTCGATTGTAATGTTGTTGGCAAGAGACTTGAATGTTACTTTGTACTAACTAGGAAAACGCTCAGTGTAACGCGTTGATGAGCGAGCATGCGTACACAACGCACAGAAAACATATACATCCATATTGAATTGAAATATGATGCACGCAACAACATAAAAGTATAATTATGCTTTTCATCGAAACTTAAAAATAGCATCTAAACCCCTTGGTAAATATACCAAATCATATTCAATTCAATTGGCACTGGAAAACATTCATTTCGATACTTCATTACTGACAGATATTAAAAATGTCAATATGTTCATACGTTCTTAAATGATTGGAATAAAATTTTGTAAAATAAGAGACAATGATGGTCTTAATATGAGTTTGATCAGAAATATCGAAAACAGTTTTCATTTTTCAGCCTATCAGGAGATATTTAACTCTCTATGGGTAGACAAATTCGAACTGGCGAGAATTAAAGCTGGGCAATTAAAAAAAATAACTCTATGGTTAGGCAAAATTAAAACTTGTGAAAATATCAAAATAAAAAAGTGAGATCCTTGCCGGAATCGAACCGGCGACCCCTGGCATCGCAAGCCAATGCGCTGACCACACGACCACGGAGGTGGTGATGCCAGCAAACATTTATAACAGCGTAATGAAGATAATATATACGCGCGCGTACAATATTTCGACCAATCACGGCGCGATATTCAGTGCAAGCGTTGGAGCCGACTTAAGTTTGTAAACACGCGTCCGGGTGTCCGACAATGGAAATGAATCAAACTGTCATTTCAAAACGTCAAAATTTCAGTACGAATCTTTATATCCACTTTCAAGTAAGATGTAACAGAAATTCGTTCAAACAATATACGAAATCACATTCTACATACCTGATTTATGAATTAACTCCGTTTCGCTAACGTTTGTCAGTATTTTAAAAGAAATTACATGAGAAGCAAGAGTGTAGCCAACTTGGCAAGACGTGTAGCCCATGGAAGAACAGACAAACTTCAAACTTTTAAATTGGCGCAGTAGGCCGTGATTTTTTTTTACATTGAACGAAAATTGGAATTAACTCTCGGGACCTTGACTCAGTAGAACCACGGGTAATGCAATATAATGTAAATAGATGTTATTTTTGGGGTTGCAAAGGGTGAGGGGTTGGGGGGGGGGGGCGTAAGTGAACTTTTAAGCCCGAGTATACATACCTAACGTCGCAACTTCTCATTAGTATATTGTCAATAACGTTTTGGGAATCAAAATTATACTAAAGCGATCGATCGTTGATGTTGATGTGAATTGTGCAGTGATGCAGACTTTTATTTCATCAGGAGGCAAGTAAGATCACGTAACAGATCTCAGACAATGAGAGAGCTTTTCTGGTTTTATCTAAATTTGATAGAGTATTCCATGTTTTCTTAGAAACTTTTTTAAAATCTTTTTACTCATTTTTCATTTTTCATTTCTTATGTATTCATTGGGCCGTTATTTTTTAAGGTGGCTGGATCGATCGATTTTCTGAAGTATTGGAGAGCTTTCACTAATTTATTAAGTGTAAAAAAATCACGTTTATATATTCTTTTAGCACATAATTTACTTTTATAATTTACTGGGTAGTTGAAATAGACAACATTCAAATGGTATTTATACGTTATCTTATTATTTAGAGCAGTATTAATGCCACAAAGAAGTTAGTTTTGAATTGGATATTAAAGATTTTTCTATAATTTAAACAATACGGTACAATATGGCAACACCGTACTTTTGGAAATTTGAATTTGTGTGGAATCATGATGAATTTGCTGAGGATCGGTCCAATCCTGGATATGAAAAACTGAAGAAAAATCCGACTAAACAGTTTGAAAACTAAATTTTATCTTTGATGCAACTAGTACCCATAAGTCCAGACTTCGTGAAAATGTTGACATGTCATGAATCGGTTGTGCCAAAAATGTATGGTCTACCCAAAGTTCATAAAGCCGCAGTCCCGATGAGACCAATAGTAAGTGCAATAGACAGTCCTTGCCACAAGATTGCTCGAGCAATGGCGGACTTCCTGCAGCCTCAAGTCAAGGATGCAGAATCGTATGTGAAGCATTCGGAGCATTTTTTGGATATGATAAAGAAGTTTGATCTCGATGAAGAGGATTTACTTGTGAGTTGTGATGTCACATCATTAAAAAAAAGAGACGGTGGAGATTCTTCGACAAAGAGCAAGTAAATATAAAACTCCCAATTCTTTCATAGAGATAATTCAAGGATGTCTGGAGTGCAACTATTTTACCTTCGAAGATGAGCTATATCAACAAACAGAGGGTCTGGCTATGGGTTCACCCCTTTCTCCTGTCTTGGCCAATATTTACATGGATGTATTCGAAACTGTGGCATTAGAGTCAGCACAATTAAAGCCAAAATGCTGGAAAAGATACGTCGATGATACATTCATGATTTGGCCCCATGGTGAACTGGAATTGTTCAATATCCTGACACATCTCAACTCTCAACATGAGAAGATCAAATTCACTATGGAGATAGAAGTGAATAAAAGGCTACCTTTCTTGGATGTAGTTGTTATAAGAAAAGAAGATGGAACATTTGGTCACACGGTTTACCGGAAAGCGACTCACACGAACAGATACTTACATGCAAACTCACACCATCATCCGAGTCAAAAAGCGTCTGTGTTGAATTCGCTGATAACGAGGTCCAGAAGACTTACGGACGCTGAACACATTGACGAAGAGATGGAGTTCTTACGTGACACTTTCTTGATGAATGGGTACAGTGAGAGGGACATTAGGAGAGCATTCAAGTGGACACCAAAAGATCAGACAGGAGAGGAAGTTTCATGCATGAAGGAGATTGATGTCACTGAAGATATAGGTGATGTTAATGTTGCTGAAGAGGGGACATGTGAAGAAAAACAGAAACAAGGGTATGCGGTTCTTCCATATGTTCACAAGTGTACTGATGAAATAAGCCGAGTACTTCGCCGCCATGGAATATCTACCGTTTTAACACGTGCAAGAAAATGAACATGTATATTAGATCGATACATGAACGGGAACCATTACAAACAGCAAATGGAGTGTATGAAATACCTTGTGAGTGTGGTAAAGTAATCATAGGCGAGACAGGAAGGAAAGTTGCAGTCAGATTGAAAGAACATATGAGCCACGTATGTACGTCTGGAAAGAGAAGCATTGAAGGTGAATGATGACTTAGCTGATTGGGATGTAAAGAGACACAAGCGACTCTCGGCGGTGGCCGATCATGCTCTGGAAAACAACCACAATATTCTCTTCGATAATACCAGAATTTTGGTCAAGGGTTTGATTGGCTGGCCTCGTATGGTCCGGGAGACTATTGAAATAAGGGAAAATAGTAATAATTTCAATAGAGACGCAAGCTTTGGACTAAGCCGTGCTTGGGACCCTTTATTTCTCAAGACAACGAGAAAAGAAAAATTGGAGGAAAAATCTGAAGAACTGGATTAAGTAGAAGCAACAGAAGAGAGAATGAACAAGCAGGCTACTACCTCAATGTGGGAAGGTCGACTTCGAGTCAGCAAATAAGTTGTTATTTGTACCTACATATATTGTCTGTGGTTTATGCCTCTAGCATATTGTTTTTTATTGAATACTTTGTTTAAGTGTAATTGTTTTTCTTTTTGATGTAAATTTGTAAAGTTTTGTCCTGAGGAAGATTTTAATATAAAAATCGAAACTGTAGACAAAATAATAAATAATTTATCAAAAACATGACGAAATATCCCAATACTTTCAATTACTTTAATATCAATATCATATTTTAAACATATCCAGCCCAATCGGTCAAGAATTTACACACTCATTGCTTTTTTTAAGTGTTTTAAAATGTATGTTTAAAAAGATTGGTGGAAAGTATAAAATTTATGGTATACAGGAAAGTTGCGATAAAAATCAGTAATCAGTAATGATGTTTAGTTAGTTATCTTTGATTGAATGTAGCGTGCTTGTTTGGCGATGTTGCGCGTGTCGGTGCTCGCTCATCAACGCGTTACACAGAGCGTTTTCCTAGTAGACTGTTACGCAGCTAACAATACTTCATTTGCTCTTTCCAGTTCGCAAACATGACTAACTGGGTACTGCTTTCTAAGATTATCGAGTTGATGGAAACGGTAAGTCTCCAATGATTATCTTTGGTTCTAATTCATTTGAGTAGTTGTATCTTTTACCTTGATGAAAACTTTCCAGTAAACTTCTAACTTATTCTTTGATGACCAGTCCCATTTTTGAATATCACTTCTTCTCAGTGCTAAATTAGTAATCACTTATTTTTTATTGAATGAGATTTAGCTGCCTTTTTTACGGAGTGCTTTATGGGTAATAGTGTTACTATTCTCACAACAAGTGTTCACAAAAGATCGCTCTCAATGTTTCATTGTTGAGCGAGCGACTAGTTTTGGCTCTTTTGGCAATTGACACCGAATTCTGTTTGTTTTTGTTTGTTTCTGTTACCTGAGACTAGAGAGCCTAGATGGCCTGAGACTATACAGGTCACAGTCTCTCTTCGATCGAGCTGAAATTTTGCAAACGTGTATACGGACCATTTTTGGGCGTTGCATACCCGAATTTTTTTGAAATCCGCTTATTGGTTCAAATTAAAAAAAAATATATCTGTCAATTGGTTTATCCGATCAATTTGAAATTTTTACAAGTCATTACGACAAACATTGACTATTTTCATAAAAAGTTTCAGCCAAATTCTCCAATTGGTTTAAAACTTAAAACCATTTTTCAACGATTTTTTGAAACTTAAACAAAAACTAATTGACCTATCAACTTCTCAATGCCATTGGTACCAACATTTGAGGTATTTTTGCTAATTTTCAGTCTAATCTGTAATTATTTAAATAAGTGTTTGTCATTTTAAAGACATTTTATTCCATAATCTTGAAATAATTGTAAAATTTATACTAAATTTTCATCCCTGCTATATGTTTCTGCTCCAGGCCTGTAGAGCAGCCAAGCAGACCACAATTTACAGTAAAATTAAATCCCTATAAAAAACACTCCGTGTAAAAATACCAACCAAGTCTCTGCAACTATAAAAAATAGAAGAAATCTAAAAATTCAGCACTGAAAAGTAGTGATATCAAAAAATGGGCCAAGTCAAAACCTAATTTTTAAAACAAAACTATACTTGGCGCATCGTGCATATACCTTGATAGTATAGACGTATAGTATAGGCCAGATGTGAAATATTATACATTAAATCTACCTACATCTATATGGCTGAGTGGTATCGCTCTGAGCTTGTATTCTGGAGGCCCGGGTACGATTCCCGCGGCCGTCCTTCCTGACTGGGTTTTTTTCGTGGTATTCCCTCAGTCGACAGGCAAATGTTGGGAAGGTACCCTACTAATAGGCCACGACCGCCTCCTTCCCACCTTCCATCCTTACCTCCTCTTCACCATCATCTCTCAATCATCATCATAATCATTCATCCGTCGCCATTAGCCTCGCTGCAGAACAGTGCGACGTTAAGCCCCAGACAAAAAAAAACATATAGCTTTATAGCCCTAAAAAACGATTCGCCAAGTATATTTTGGTTTTTAAAATTAAGTTTTGACTTGGTCCATTTTTTGATATCACTACTTTTCAGTGCTGAATTTTAAGATTTCTTCTATTTTTTTAAAGTTAAAAAGACTTGGTTAGTTTTTTTAAACGGAGTGTATTTTATGAGGGTATTACTCCTTTTTTCAGATCATTCTCGCACTTGTAACACATATCGGACCAACAATGACTAAGTCCTTATAAAAAATCCGATATGATTACTAACAAAAGTTGCGTTGGGTACTTAATAATGCTAAAAATGATACTACATGAAGAAAAGCGAATGCTTTGTTCCAATTGGTCCAGCCTTTTTGGAGATATGGCATCACTTCCGGTTAACAAAATTGCAGTTGAAATACTGCCACCTAAAATGTATTTCAATAAATGTTACGTATCATTATAAAGCCTTCTGAATAATGTAGTTATTGTAGTAAGTGGTGATTAAAGTGGGATTTTTTTATTTTTATGACGTCATTTCCCGTTTCCGGTTTCGGTAATAGTAATTGTATATTTTGACTATTGATATTTCCTACGGATGACCGTCTTAATCGATTGGCGTAAATTTCGTTCCGATTGGTCTAGCCGATATTGAGATATGACGTCACTTCCGGTTTCAAAATGGCGGCACAAAAAATTCATAAGGGCAAGGTATCATCAGGCACACCAGTTGGACAGGTGCAAATATTTCAGGTTAATCGGTCCAGCCGTTAGGTTGTGGCGGAGACCGCGGAATTTATTGGAAGATGAATCATCTGAAGAAAGCCGTACAATTTCCCGTTATTCACGGTCCTCCAGCTCGCAAACGGTGTAACTTATTATTGCCAGACTTGGAATAAACGATAGGGTGGGCCATAGCTATAAATCAACATATTTCGCAACAATGTGAGATTTCCCATTTTTAAGATCCAGTAGGCCGAAAATGTTACTTTGATGTTTACAGTAAAAGTGGGTTGCTCCAGCCTTTTATATGAGAGAGTGTGAGCCGTACGAAATGAAATTTAATTACCATTTGCCGCGCAACAAAATTGCAGTCATAATTTGCCATATTGTCCAGCCATAATTTGTAAATAATATTTGTTTTATCAAACCTGTCTGTAAATTTACCAATAGTGCCACATCACCATTACCAACACTGTCAAAGATTTATGATATATGTATTATCTTTTATGTTTCATGCTCTACGATTCTATGTTTTATTTTTATTTTTATTTTTTATGTTCTATGTCTTTGTGACTGTTCTTAAATGTCAAAAAATTTATCATATCACACATGTGGAATCCAGTATTCTGTTGTTGATAAATAAATAATAATAATAATAATAATAATAATTTCTTTAAATGATGTGTATCATTTTAAGCTTTCTGAATATGTATTTATTGTATAGGAGGGAATTATAATAATTTATACATTTGAATGACGTCATTTACGGTCTCATAAATAGGAAAATTCTATTTGTACTGTTCATATTACATAGAGATGGCCTTCCGAATCGTTTGGCGCTAGTTTCATATCGATTTGTCTACCAGTTTTTGAGATATGACGTTACTTCCGGTTTAAAAATGGCGGCTGAAATCTCTGACCCCTTGAAGTATATTTGAAACATGATTACAATTTTATAAGCTGTCTCAAATAGTATATTTATTGCATCAAAATAAAAATTTGTGAGATTATTAAAATGTGTGACGTCATTTCCGGTTTAGGTATGGGAAACTGCAAATATTATTGATGATAATACATAAAGTTGACCGTCTAAATTGTTTTGCGCTGGTTTCGTTGAAATCTATTTAGCCGTAATTGAGATATGATGTCACTTCCGGTTTCAAAATGGCGGCTTCCGGTTGTTTTTATAACAAGTCACATGAGACGTCAAAAGTACATTTGTTACATAAATATCAAAATAATCGGATCAACCTTTGTTGCCAAAAAGCCAATCGATGTATTTCAAATTTCATTACGTCATTTCCGGTTTCTTTAACATAATGTTTAGTCTTTTGCTACTTATCA
Source organism: Leuctra nigra (assembly GCA_934045905.1). Classification (NCBI taxonomy): domain Eukaryota; kingdom Metazoa; phylum Arthropoda; class Insecta; order Plecoptera; family Leuctridae; genus Leuctra; species Leuctra nigra. Next base: position 27,906,560 of record OW203768.1, on the reverse strand, counting down.
TGCATAAAGATGACCGTCTGGATCGTTTGGCGCAATTTTCGTTCCAACCGGTCCAGCCGTTGACGAGATATGACGTCACTTCCGGTTTTAAAATGGCGGCACAAAAAATTCATGGGGTGAAGGTTAAATCAGACGCCAAAAGTGCACACGTGGTAAAAATGTGGGATCAATCGGTTCAGCCGTTTAGGCTGTGGCCTGTTTACCGGATTTGAATTCCAGGAGACTACTACTACTACTGAGATTATTATTATTATTATTATGAAAACCGCCCTAAAACACTGTTTTCACGGCCCTCTAGCGCGCAAAAGGCGTAACCTATTGTTCCCAAATTTGGTATATGTTGTAGGGTGGGCCATAGCTCGAAATTAAGATATATCGCAACAATGTGAGATTTTCCAATTTTAAGATCCAGTGGGCCGAAAATGCCACTTTGATGCTTACAGTAAAAGTGGGTTTGCTCCAGCCTTTATAAATTAGTGTGTGCGCGCGCCGTACGACTTGGCTGGCGTGGAGCGACCGCTCCACTAGATGTACAACACATCTCCCAATTACGTAAACGAGCTTCATTAGATCGTTTTATCTTCATATTTACGATGATAATGAAATTTGTTTTGCAGTCACTACCTTCTTTATATGTTTTTCAGTGTCAGCATAATGTCAGATAAAATTCCAACCTTTACATTGCGCAGAAGAATGCGCGTACGGTACGCTTCGCCTGTGTGTATTTTGATAAAGCTGTTGTCAACGCTTCTCAGCATCAGCAGTTCGGTAGCTCAGGCGGCAAGGCGTTTGCCTGCGCTAAAAGGGGGCGCCGGTAGGAATCCGGTCGCTGATGTACTCTTTAATTTTTATTTTTCACAAGTTAATTTTGCCTAACATTAGAAAATTAAGAAAATTGTTTAAGAAAATTGAGAGAGAACAATTGTTTCAGTGGGTTTAACTTTGATAGGATGTTCACGTGATCAGTCTTATCGTATATTAGTATCACTTTTTCAAGACCGCGCAAAACGAAGAAATATCCTATACGATTGGAGACCAAACCCGTGAACTAATTGATCTCAAGTTTGTATCATGATTAGATGAAATACAAACTTAGGGTTATCACTTGGCACATTTTTGAAACTTAATTTCATACGGCACCCAGCGAGACAAGAAAAAAATAACTAATTTTTCACAAAAAAACACTAATTACGTACAAACAAAAATTAAAAATGTACCCAGGGATAACCTTAAATTTGTATTATCTGATCATGATTAAAATTTAAACTCATTTCTTCAACCCATTTTGTCTCCAATCGCATAAAAAAATGTGTTCAAAAATGCTGCATAATCGCGTGCGCTTGCTTGCCCAGCTTAAATTTTTGCACGTTCGAATTTTTCTACACATAGAAAGTTTTTTTTCCTGAGACTGCCCATTAAACTAATCCGCGCGCAATGTAAATGTTGGAATAAAAGCTGTCAGTGTCAGCAAGCTGCACATTTGTGCCATGGTAAAGGTGGAGATATGCAATTATTCACTTTTGCACGTGGGTTTTCTGCGCAGTTCACTGACAAAAATATATGTAAATTTCAATTTTTTTTCGAATTTACGGTATTGAAGGGCCGCCGTAAATTCAAAAAAGTACCGTTTTAATCATGAAATCAGAGGCTTGTTGGAAAATTCCATCAAATTTACGGCATGGTTCCATAAATTTACAAGAAGTGCCGTAAATATCATGAAATCATTAGCATGTTGGAAAATTCCAGCATTCCGTTCTTCCACTTTCATATACCTACACATATGGTACAATTTCCAACGGTCTGAAAGCTGAGTTACAGTTTGTTCAAATCTTCTTTACAATGACTATAGGGGCAAAGATGGCAACGAAAATGATGTTACGCTAGCACCAACACAACAAAATTAAAATCAGCTAGAACTTAGGTGGCACATTCAAGTTAGCGGATTCACTTTGGAAAGTTTAGGTTGGCAAAGTGTGAATTCAGGTGGAAGGTCTGAATGGTGCTGCTTAGTTACACCCTAGCGGCATTGTTAGCGTAAATTAAACTGCCTGTACCTAAGGCAAGTGATTTCGACCCAATGCATTAACCGGTTCAAATCCCGAATCCGGCGAAACTTTTTTCATATTCTTCTTTTTGAATGTATACATTCAACGATTACATATCCCACCAGCATCGCAGAAATACGACAATATCATGCCGTAAATTACGGTGCCTACTATATTTTTACGGCATCGGTATCGTAGAAAAACGGTTCTGCATGGCTGGGGAATCACGGCACCGCAATGAAAGCGCCGGCAGTTTACTGCCGACGCTTTTGCCTTAAATTTCAGACTTATTTTTCTTAGTGTTCTAGTGTTACTGTTTATAGTTCTTACTCGGGTGTTATGTATCTTGATCATTGGAGATGGTTGCGGGCTTTCTTCCTTGGTTGTATGAACACATTTTAGAAGGCCAAATACTCGTAGCTATAATCATGATTATCTGCAATATCCCAGGTGTTCTTCGTGCTGCGGAAGAAGAATAATCAAGTGACATTCCTTCACGTCTATCATCATTCTACCATGGTTGTTCTCGCCTGGGTCTGCGCCACCTACTTTCAAGGTACAGCAAAACAAAATGAAAAGATTCCTTGCAAAATTACCAAATACAAATTAATCAAAAACTGATCATATAAAAAATTGGGCAAAGTCGAAGCCTGTAATATATTGTTTGTTACATTTAAATACACTCTGGCTCCAAAATATTTGGGTAATATTGTACGTAGACAAAAGACATATGTAAACAGATTGTCTAACTAGACATACTAGTCCTTTAAATGTGTTAAACGTCTAGCCTGACAGGTAGAAATTTCTTTAGGATTTTCTACTTCTCACTTTCTTCCACACAACTTTATAACTTCCAAAATATCGTTATCCTTAACTGTGCTCTAGGCCGCCCAGCACTACTCTTTCCTATAATGTTTATTGATTCCAACTCTATTCTGGCCATCCCTCCAACATCCATTATCTTCAAGTACCAAACCACCTCAATCTCTCCCTCCCAGCTTGAATCCCAATCTCTCCACATCCCATTTCTAATATTTGAACCTAATTCTACAAATTCTATCGTCACTTCTTTAAATGAGTTTCTAAATTCATATTATAATAATTACATTGTGCGAAATTTTTGAAAATATTAAGCGAGCGCAGCAAACGCCACTACGAGTATGTACACTTGGCCAAACAAAACTTGAACGTTCAATAAATCTAATGGGCTGATAAATGTAAGATCGCACCATCAGAAGTCAGTCTAAGCGATCTCATTGTCTCACTCTAGTAGGTGACCTCACATTTCAATGATAATAACAAGCTTTGATTGGTTTTGAGACATGACCAGCAGTCATTCAAATTTGGTCAACGTTCAAGTTTTGTTTGGCCGAGTGTACGTTCTCAGTAGGTATATGTTTTTGTCTGTGTTTTTGTGGGCAAAGCCCACGGAACAATGTTCAACCAACCGATCTGAAATTTTGCACCCCTCCCCCCACCTTAATGTCATATGATTTGTCTCATGTATAGGTTTTCAACGCGATCATTTGATTTTTTTGAAAATTGAAACTGACCGATTAACTTAAAATTTTGCATAGTCCAACAATTTATATATTTTTGTAAATTGTGAGAATAATCTGCTGTTGATAATTTCAAAATTAATTGACATATTACAAACATTTTATGCGCGTTTGGAAATATTTATCAAATTTTTGGAAGGATGTGTCAGATATTTTATCACTGTTCCATTGAAGCATTTCGTTTCAGCTTCTTAAGGTCTCAAAAAAAGAAAAGTGCAAACGCTTATGAAATCGCTTGCAATACGAAGGCTCGCTTATTAACGCGTTACACAGAGCGTTTTGCTAGAGGTATAGAATAGTAAAGACAATAAAACATAATATGTCTACATTAAATGCACTAAAAGCTAGTAGGTAAGTAACAAACATCGCCGAGCGTGAGTTTTTTTAAGGTGGCGCGATCACTCGAAGTCATAGTCTCAGATCTTCATAATATTTTGTGTACTTATTGATAATCACGCTATACACAATCCCTGAAAAAATTAAACACTTCTCGTGTCTAGTTTCTGAGATAATTTGAGTTTTCTCCCCCATGTTATCTTATGGCAGCCAAGTAAAATCGTGTCATTTTTAAGCTAAAATGGAGTTCATATCATTTTGTACCGCTAGATTTTAACAAAAAACTTTTTTTCTGGTAGACATATGGACATACTAACAGGAAAAAAATTGAAAACAATACCATCGTGTGCTATTTTAAAAGTTATTAACCAAATTCGAAATGATTTCCCTATACCTCCCATGTTAAGTGGCGCGATCACTCGATATGTTTTTTGAAAATGATCAAAACCTTAGCATGGGAGGTATAGGAAATCATTTCAAATTTAGTTAATAACTTTTAAAATAGCACACGATGGTATTGTTTTCATTTTTTTTCCTGATAGTATGTCCATATGTCTACCAGAAAAAAAGTTTTTTGTTAAAATCTAACGTTACAAAAAGATTAGAACTCCATTTTAGCTTCAAAATGACACGATTTTACTTGGCTGCCATAAGATAACATGGGGGGGAAAACTCAAATTATCTCAGAAACTAGAGACGAGAAGTGTCTAATTTTTCAGGGATTGTGTATAGCGTGATTATCAATAAGTACACAAAATATTATGAAGATCTGAGACTATGACTTCGAGTGATCGCGCCACCTTAAACTCAAATGTGAAGAGGCTCACTTCTACACCGAGTATATCGAAATTGCATTTTTGGCATACAAACTGGATCTTTATATTGGAAATCGGCAAAGTTGAGCGGTCAAACGGATCTGGTTTTAATTTTCTAAAGCAAAACTTAAGGCTCTTAATAAGGCAAAAATTTCAGATTAATATAATTGAACGGTTTGATCTGGGCAGTGCAGGAAAGAACTTAGACGAAAATAACATCCCGAGAAAGAGTAGTAATAGTACCGTGGTGACTCCCTACGTTTGATAACTCATTCCGCGCACTCGGCCAGCGCGCGATCTGCACTTTTTTGTTTGACAACTCTTTTGGCTTGCGCTCTCTAACGTTTGATAACTCCGCGCGGTACTGGCGAAGCACAATCCAATCGCAAGGTCAAAATTGAGCGAGATACAGATTGCACTCTGGAAAAATGGCGGATAAAGCGACATGCCTGACATGTATAAGTGCTCAAGTTGTAATTTTACATCAGCAGAGATCGATGTTGTAGCGGCAGCATAGAGTTGAATCTCGGAAGTTTTTAAATATAACCTAATACCTATAATAGGTATTTATGATTAAAAATGCATTATATGAGGTTAGGTTGATAGCCGCCATTGAAAATATTGAGGGCTGTCCAAACGGTTCATATGCGCCGCCAGCAAAGTGTGTTGATAAGTCCACATTTTCTATAGCGCGCGCCGAACAATCTGCTGACGTCACAGAGCGAAAGCTAAAAATACTTATCAAACGCACCCTAACAAATGTTAAATTTCTCACCTGGTTGTGGAGGGGGGGGGTAAGAGCTCCCTTGACGGTAATTTTGTTTACATTGATCGTTCATGAAAATCTGGGATGTTCCCTGCTATATCATTATGCTGTTTGCAAAACCTTTGCCTTGTGTGTAAACTTTTACAATTGCTATGTGTGACGTACTACATATCTGAGACAACAGAGTAATTGTAGTAATGTTGTAAGACATAAGATGTTGTGGAATTTGTGTACCTTAATCTCAGTCATCAGACATGTAACGTTCTTTAACACTACCATTCATTATTAATATTTTTGAATGGACTTGGTTGGTATTTTTACAAGTTTTTTATATGGGATTTCTACATTTCCTAAGTGGAAAATCTCAATTTATCGTTAAGCTGCGTTCCCACACTTCGCTTTCGCTTCGCATTCGGTTCGCTTTCGCAAAATGGCTACCTTTTAACACAGAAAATCGTCCATGTTTAATTTCGTCTCCGAAATGCAAAAATGTTGGACCAACTTCAACTTCGACGAAACCGAAACGCGCGAAATCCGGAAGTGATGCGATATATCGAATCTCCATTTCCGGTCGACCTCGAGCTTAATTCGATATTCGATTAATAAACATATGTTTTGACGTTTTGACGTTTCAACTTTCAAGTTTCACTTTTTCCGCATTTTCTTGCTGATTATTATCCGTCATTTTGTTTTTAACTATTGGCAGAATACTGTTTATGTTTCGCGTATCCATGGATACGCGAAGCGCGCGAAACAGAAATTATGGAAACGAATACAAACTTCGCGACGCGAAAGCGAACCGAATGCGAAACGAAAGCGAAGTACACAGAGAAAAATGGTAGCTGTTTTGGCGCAAAAAATGAAGCCAAAACCGGGTGCATCACGAGCAGCTCAACAAAAAGCCATTTCAGCTATTGGTCTCTCGTGAAGAAACAGAGTTGAAAAAGTGAAGCCGTTTTGAGCACGTCGAGTTCCAAATCAGCAGCAAAATAGGAGCTAAAAAGCTATTACAGCATTTGAAATTCCTAAAATAGCGCACTGGTTTATGCTCACTGAGCCGGAATTGGCTAACCTTGCTTCCCAAGCAGTACTGTATTGGCGCGCAGTAAACCCGTTTTGGTGCATAAATTGAGAGCCAAAATGAGCTATACAATACCAAAATGGTTCGACCTAGAGCTATTTCAGAACACCATTATTGCATCAAATTGGCACCTGTAAGAGCCAAAATGAGCTACTCCTGCATTTTGTGCGGTGGGTGGGGGGAAGGGAGGGGGTGGAGGGGAAAAATATATATACAATAATATAAAATAGGTAAATAAAACATTTATTAGATAATTGGAATAGTTTGAGGAATGCATTCTTATAACCAACAACTATAATGATTAGAATATCCACATTTCAAGTTATATTAGTTCAAAACATTAGGTCTGTTCGTTTTGCTTACTGCAGTTGCAGTAGCAGCAGCTTACAGTAGGCCCTGGTAACTCTTGCAGTGGCTTGCTGTACCAACACAAAACGAACGCATTTGCAGCAGGATGGCAGGCTGGCCTTTTCCTATTGGTTGGGAGGTTTGTGAATTTGGCGGGAAGAATGTAAAAATAAGTGAGGTTATGTTCTGCATTTATAGAATTCTTGTCTAATCCCAATGCATTTTTATATAAATATGTATCATTTCATAACATATAACTAAACTAAACTCTGAAACAAATACTCATTTTCCTCCTCCTTAGGCGTTTTTTCACTATCCATCCATAAGAAACACATTTTACATTTCAAACATGGGCCATTTTGCCGCCTACTGCAAAGTTACTGCATTTACATCACCTCCCTACCCAGCTGTAAGAGCAGTCACTGCGCAGCTACTGTCAGTGTCAAATCGAACACAATCGCAGTGACGGAACAGCAAGTTTGATGCAAAACGAACGGATTTGCAGTGAGCAGTAAAGTGCAGTAAGCAAAACGAACAGACCTAATGTCTAGATTCGCACCAATGGTAACTTCCTTGATTCGCAATGACAACGTAAACCGAAATTCACACGGAACACCCACAGTTTACTATTACTTTGACGCAAAAGGATAGAGCCTTTTGTATTCCCCAGGACAAGTTATGAAATAGTCAATATACCGATAGACAGAATTCATTAAAACATCAACAGAATTTAATAAAACGGAATTCGAGCCTCGACGGGGTCTTTCGCACTGAACAACGGGAACGGCACTGTGTCGACTGACCAGAAGAACGATAATCCGGCAATTGGCTCCGATGTCTTGAGTCGAGGAGGTTTGTTGCCGTAAGAGTCGCAGCGAACAGTCGGGTGTTCCTCTGGAACAGACGCTATGTTTCAAAAAGAGCATTTTTTGTTGCGAATAGCAAGGATGTAGATACTCAATGAAATAGTGTAAAAGAGATATTGATTTTGCACAGTGCTGGTTTTTATAGTAAAATAGTAAATTACCCCTATCTTCCTATTCCCATAAGTAGGTATTCCATATTTTACAGATATTTTAAAAACATTTTCCCGATTTTTTTTAATTAGGTACACTCCCCCAAATAATAAACAGTACTCGAAAGAAAATGAATTGACTGATTAAGGTTTGATGGCATCATCCCATGAAGTCAGTGCTAACGCATTATCTAACTCTTTTAGGTGAGCTCTGATTTCATTGATAATAACAAGGATTGATTGTCAAGGAACCGGCCCAGCAGCCAGTACGTTTTGTACCAAGTACCGTTTATTATTTGGGGGAGTGTACCTAAGTATTGCCATTTGAGTTTCAATCAACAAGGAACAATCAGAATCAATGAATCAAAATACAACCAAAGAAACAAATTAGGTACAGATGAAGAATTGTAAGCTTTGAAGTGGAAATATAGTGTGGATGATTTGAATTAGAACCTCAATTGCCAAATGCAGGATTGTTTGTAAATTTGAATAACTACCTACTCCCATATAATTTTTATTTTTATAGACATTAGTTTTTCAATAGGTAGGTTACTAGATGCAAGATTTTAAACAGTTGATCAGGACTACCTATATTGCCATGGCAACAACCGGCATTACTTGATTGACCATTTATACTTAATATTGGCTTTAGCAGAGTACCTACCTATTGAAAAACTGGCCTTTAATCAAGTCAGTAATGTGGGTGTACTATAATTATAAAATTATGAAAACAGTCAAGAAAAAATGAATTAGGTAGGCCCTAAGAGAGAAGAAAATTGAACAAATAGGTAGGTAGGTAGGAAAAGTAAAATGACCAACATTTATAAATATAATCTTGACTACCTGTAGGTAGTAGGATCTAATTGAAAGACTTGTTGGTTTTGGTAAGACAAAAAATTATATACCTATTATAGGTACACTCGACAATTCATAAAACGGTATTTGAAAGAAATGGATTTTCTGAAAAAATGTGATGGCATCATCTGATGAAGTCTATACTTACTGGTCATCTACCTCTAGTATGTGAGCTCTGATTTCATTGATAATAGCAATTATTGATTGTCAATGAACCTGACCAGCAGCCAATCTGTTTCGTTCAAATACAGTTTTATGAATTGTCGAGTGTACCTAGTAGGTACTTTTGGTACAACTAAAATTGATTGTTCAATAAATCTGATTGACTGAATGTTAGATCGCATCATCAGAACTCAGAAGTGAGTACAAGCGATCTTCTTGTCTCACTCTAGTAGGTGACCTCTCATTTCAATGATACAAATAAAATAACAAGCTTTCCATACCAATCAAAGCTTGTTATTACAAAAATTTGTTCACAGCTCAATTTTTTGAGTCGAGTGTTGAGTGTACTTTCATAGTACTAGGGACTTCAAATTAAAAAAGAATAGTTACCTAAGCTACCTATAAAAGATGGAAAATTGTGTGAGGGGTATTTATCTCCCATTTTAATCTGGGAGTTAAAATTCTCCCATAACCTTTCAACATATTTTTTGTCCTTAATTTAAAATTATTGCCTTACAAAATTACATTATAATTATGTAGAAACTATTAGGTATTGGTTTGATTGCAATAATACCTGTGAAGAAGTATTCATCAATCTTGTGTGCCGCATGCTCTGTTATGTAGACTACAATTCCCGGCCTGCCCTCGATGACAAAAGAGAAGATTCAGAAACAGCTACCACTCGAGAAAATTCCCAGATACCTACATGCTGAAAGTAGAAAAAAACAATTTTAGATCATATTGCGAGTTAATTATGGCAAACCGAGTTTTGTTAATCATATTTGCTTCATATTGTTTGCTTACCAGTTCTATGAATTTCAATGCCGGTAATTGTCGACATGAAGAAGACTATACCAAGTCACTTCTTTTTGACGTTTCATTGTCTTACTGCTTTCGTTCATCAACACGTCGAGCTCGAGCGTCGTTGCCCTCTTACTGCATTAACTTCAAGGCATCGGGATCGTTCAATTCTGTATCGGTAACAGAAATTGTGTGCTGAACATTTTCTTCTTCCATGTCATGTTCTCTTGGTTCAAGTTGCCAATGTTATCTGGAAAATAAAATAAAATACTAACTTTGTGTTGAATTAAAACACTAAATGCTCGCCCTTAAAATCCACATTAGTAGTAGTACTACTTACGTACATACGTAACTTATCAAACAACATCGGAAATCACAGAGATGAGTGCTAAAGAATGAACAATGACATTACCTATGACACTCACTCATGTGACTTGGTCTAGGTAGTTTCTACAGGTACTAGGACCTATCTTAATTCAGCATATGTAGTGTATAGTGTTGGTTTATCGTGTAGGTATGTGTAATAATGTGTTGTAACTTGTGGATCAACACAGCACACATGAATAGGTTAGAGTTTTTCATGTTGAGACCAACAAGTAGGTAGGTTCCTAGGTAGGTACGAAATTGTATTGATAGCTACTTTATTTTACAAGAGGTATTATAAGGAACATCCATCATGCATAAACATTTGCAACATTATTACTTGCCTTTTATAAGATATTACGTACAATTCTTCGTTCTTCCACATAATGTCCAGCGTTGTAACTGAAATATAAACACAGCTGACTACACTGACGTGACGCGACTGACGAGTGACGACTTGCGCGTTGCTTTGCTCAACAAGGCGGCAGTGGGGCGGGCGCGGTAACGGTCAAATTTAAAAATAGGAGTTGACTTGCGCTATTTTGGACATCATTTTGCCATTTCGAGCCACATCTAATACATGCGTGATCCAATGAAGCCAAAACGACGAAACTTTTTACTATTTTGGCGCAGATATAAATATCATTTAAATTCAATTGACTGAAATAGCTTATTACCATGGCCCATTTTGAAACGCGCTATATCCAAAACGGCGACATACATTCCTGTTTTTAAAAAATGCCAATTTAGCGTAGCAATTTGTATGCCACATCGGTAAAGTAGCTCATTTTGGGCTATAGCTCATTTTGGCTCATTGTTCCGAAACAGCTACCACTTTTTACTGTGTATGGGAACCCAGCTTGAATTACATAAACTGATTGGTATTACTTTAATTGCACAGGCGACCAAATGATACTTACTTGTGCAATGAACGCGTTTGTGCACGTGGTCATGTACACATACTACATGATATCAGCGATGGGTCCCCAATACCAGAAGTACCTCTGGTGGAAAAAGTACTTGACGTGGCTGCAGCTGGTGAGTACAAATATCAAACTTCCTCTATCTTAATTCGAGATTGATAGCCCCGGAGAATGATATCCCATCATGCACGAACATGTTCACAGGGTGCGTTAAGTTGGAATGTCGATTTTTTTTTTTTTAAAGCAGGAATTTTGCACTAATTATGCACCATTTTGCACCACCAAATTTGAATTTTGCACCACACACCCTAAAAAGTTATTCAATAATCAAAGTGGGGGGGGGGCAACTTAAAGCCCCCCCCCTCCCCCCCCCCCCCCCCCCCAATTTCGAGTTATGAATTCTGACAACGCAGGAATTTTGCACCAATGATGCACCATTTTTCACCACCAAATTAGAATTTTGCACTACCACAACCCCTAAAAAGTTATTCAATTATCAAAGTGGGGGGCCAACTTAACGCCAGCCTCTCCAATATCGATTTTTTGCATTCTGGCACCGCAGGAATTTTGCACCAATAATGCACCGTTTTGCACCACCAAATTAGAATTTTGCACCATAACCCCTAAAAAGTTATTCAATATTCCAAGTGGGGGAGCCAACTTAACGCCAGCACCTCCAATTTCGAATTTTCGAATTCTGACAAGACAGGATTTTTGCACCAATTATGCACCATTTTGCACCAACAAATTTGAATTTTGCACCACAGCCCATAAAAAGTTATTCAATATTCAAAGTGGGGGTGGGGCAAATTATAACGCATAACTCAAAATTCGAATTTTTCATATCTGACACCGCAGGAGTTTTGCTATAATTATGCACCATTTGGCACCACCAAATTTGAATTTTGCACCACAACCCCTAAAAAGTTATTCAATAATTAAAAGTGTTGGGCGAAACTTAACACCAGCCCCCCTATTGCCGATTGTTTTCAATCTGACTACGCAGGAGTGTTGCACCAATTATACACAATTTTTAAAAATCATTTTTGAATTGTGCACCCCAACCCCTAAAAAGTTATTTCATTTTATAAGTGTAAATCCTACAAAACACCCCCCCCCCCCCCCCCCCCCCCCCCCCCCCAAAATCTTTTTTTTTAATTCTGACAATGCAGAAAAATTACACTAATTATGCAGTACATTTTCTAATAATTTTTTAATTTTGCACCACAACCCCTAAAATGATATTAAATAACTGATATAATAGTAAATATCGCGCATTTAGTGATGAAAGCACCACAACGGGCACACTTGTACAGAAAATGAACTATTCGATATGGCACGAGAAGGGCTGAAACATCCCTGTCTCTCCCCGCCAGTTGAGTACTAATTTCAAATATTGGGTGTAATTTGTGCCTTATGCTGGGAATTAGTGACGTAAGTATAAGAAGTGCTTTGCCTTATTTTGAGAAATTCAGGATCTAAATACTAGATCTTGATAGTATGGGTGTCTATCTGGACGCAAGGGCTTCCGCAGGATTTGTGCCAAGAGCAAGGAAAGGAGGCAAACTTCCGCGAGTCAACTGGGGGCGTGGGGGCGTGGGGGCGCAACCCACACCTCGCCTGTCGCACAGGGCGTTTTCGGTTTTTGGGCACTTTTAAGTCAATTTTGAGAAGTTATGAGGTGTATTTTGTTTAAACATTTTTTTATTTTAATTATAATAACTAAAGGTCCATTTAAATTATTATTATTTATTATTTATTATTTATTTATTATTATTTATTATAATTATAATACCTAAAGGTCCATTTAAATGGTTGATTGCACGCAACTAATTGGTTTATTTCTACCATAAGTTTCATTGGATGAGCTCGATTTTCCAGTTCAGACGTCAAAGTATTCAATCCCACTACCTTGCCTACTTCTAGAAGGCGTATGAACTAGATTTTTGTCTTTTGTTTTTGTTGAAATGTTCCAGCAGGAGGTTTGTCATCTATATTTCGTCTTATCTATAATTATTTGTTATAATAAAACAATAGCGATTCCCATTCTAATGTCATTGTAATCTTTCGGAGCCATCTTGATTTCCTCGTAAGTACCACGTGACCGAAATTCTCACATCTGATTGGTCAACGACGCCAATCGGCAATCTTCAATCATCTAGTTTAGAGCTAGTCTCTATACTCCCGATTCGATCGGTAATTTTATAAAAATATATATTTATATATCAATGTTATATCTAAATCCCCATAAAAAACACTCCGTGGAAAAATACCAGCCAAGTCTATTCAACAACAAAAAAATGAAATCTAAACATTCTGCACTGAAAAGTAGTGATCAAAAAATGAGCCTAGTCAAAACTTTATTTGAAAATCAAAAAATACTTGGCGCATCGTGTATATAAATAGTTTAGGAGTATATGTCAGATATAAAATATACATTAAATATACATCTTTACAATATATAATATACCTTATGCCCTAAAAACGATGCGCCAAGTATTTTTTGATTTTCAAATAAAGTTTTGACTTGGCTTATTTTTTGATATCACTACTTTTCAGTGCAGAATGTTTAGATTTCATATTTTTTTTGTTGAAGAGACTTGGCTGGTATTTTTACACAGAGTGTTTTTTTATAGGGATATCACTCATTTTTTAGTTTATTCTTAAAACTTGTGACGTCATATCGAATGAACAATTACTAAATCCTTTTAAAAAATCGCCATTTACAATTTGGTTACTACTAATGAAAATCTGCGTATGGTGCTATATATATGCTTTATGATATGCTAAATGATATCTCATAAAGAAGAGCAAAGTTTTCATTCCAATCGGTTAACCCAGTTCCGAGATATGGCAACACTTCGGTTTTCAAAATGGCTTCTGAACTTACTTCTGAATATGTATTCTTTGTATAGAGAGGGGATAATAATAATTTTTAAATTCGAATGACGTCATTTCCGGTTTCATATATATTTCAATGGTGCAATAAACGAAAACAACCATGTTGTAGTAGTTTTCATTGACTTTACCAAGGCATTCGAGACTCTTTTGCATAGTCGTCTGTTGGAAACGTTGGAGAGAATTGGAATCACTGGACCCATCCTGCAATTGTTTAGAGACTACCTGTTAGGAAGATCAATGTCTGTAAAGTTTAACCAATGTTTTAGTAAAAAGGTTAACATTTCAATTGGGGTACCTTAAGGTTCCATTCTGGGACCCTTATTGTGTTTGATTAACGTAAATGATATGCTTAAAGTTGTCTGTATATTTGTATTCCGATGACACTGCTTTGGTTTCCACGCATAAGGATTTCAATTCTACTCAATGTTTCTTGCAAAATGACTTTAATAATTTATAACGATGGGCCTACGATCACGGATTAACAATTAATAGTAAGAAAACAAAGGTTATGCATATTCACTCACCACATAAATTGCACTTAGATGTTAACCTTACCTTTCATAATAACGCATGTTTACAAGCTAAATTCAACAATAGAACAAATTTATTTCAAGGTGTTTGTACATGCAACATGTCTATTGGAAATGTATAAATACATATTTGTATTTAGGAGTAACTATTGACAAGCATTTTAAATGGGATAAACACAACGAAAAGGTTTGCAATCGCTAGAGCAGGAATGTATAGCCTCCGTATTTTAAAACCACTCGATTATTACTCAACGCTTAAAATAGTTTATTTTGCTTTAATTGAATCAGTAATTAGATATGCTATACTTGCTTGGGGTGCCACGACGGACTCATTTCTTAAAATAAAATATAGTATACAGAAGAGAATTTTCAAAATTATAATCTCCCCAAAAGATGCCTTGAAAAATTATCAGTTTATGACAGTTCATCAACTGCACCTATACGTTTTCTTTATAACAAATTATTATTCTGATGAACATAAAGCACTCGCGCAACATAATTACGTAACAAGAAACAAACATAAATTAGTAATGCCTCCCAACATTCATAATTCATACGGAGATCAGCAGCGGTCATTTCTCATTCCCAAACTATTCAACACACACTGTGTTCCCTTATTATCTTTTCTTCATCCTTTTGCAAATTTGGACAATTATTGAAAATACCATTAATCCATCTCATCGTATACCCATTAAGTCAAAATGCTTCCTTTAAATTTGACAATTCGGTTTCTAGAGATTCCTTCGTTGAACAATGGGTATTTGCTCTGTTGACTAAACACTTCAACGTTCCTTCCTTGATGATTGGATGATGATTCGACGACCTATTGATGTACTGGTTCGTGTGTGTGGGCTTCCTGTATACTTCGGTTTCCAATTTTTTGTCGACTCTTTTAACAAAGAAATCAAGAAAAGGAAGATTTCCGTCAATTTCATTTTCGTTGGTAAATTTTATCGCTGGATTCATGCAATTAATATGATCTAGAAATTCTTCAACATTCTCTATTCCTTTGTTTCATATAACAAAAACATCATCCACGAAACGGATCCACAATTTAGGTCTTAGTTTCTTATTCGAAAGGATTCTCTCTTCTATTTTGGCCATAAAGATATCGCTCAACAAACTTGATAGGCAACTTCCCATTGCCAAACCTTTAGTTTGCTTGTAGAATCTGTTACCAAATTGGAAATAATTTGACTCTTCAAATTGTCAGAGAATGGTTGGTGAGTGATCTGGTGAATATTAATTGGGAATGGTCGATTAACACAATTATGGAATTGTTGAAAATTAGTGCTCAATTAGTGCTTTCGAATGGCCTACTCCCATAATTAGTGCTTTTGTATTTTCGGAGATATTTGTACTTAGGCTTGAGGCCTGCCGCAGGCCCCACTATACAGAATGCTTTCCAAGTATGTGAAAAATTAGTGCTCAATATGACGTCACTTCCGGTTGTAAAAATGGCGCCCGATAATACTGCCGCCTTGAATTCATAATTATAAGTCCAACATAATTGCATAATTTAGTTGCAATCTGTATAGCCGTTTTCGATATATGACGTCACTTCCGGTTTTTAAAATGGCGGCCAGAAATATTGTTGTCTTGAATTTATGATTATAAGTCCTACATAATTACATATTTTGGTAGCAATCGGTACAGCCGTACTCAATATAAGACGTCACTTCCGGTTTTGAAATAGCGACCAAAAATAATGTCGTCAATAATTCGTAACTATTAGTTCTACATAATTTTAAAATTTGATTGCAATCGGTACAGCCGTTTTTTATATATGACGTCACTTCTGGTTTTAAAAATGACGGTCTAGAAGAGTGCAACCTTGAATTTATAATTATTTACAATGTACGTTTACTAAATGTCTATTAAAAAGTATAAGGTGGTAGATTTATAGTCATTTAGCATATTAATGACGTCATTGGCATATTTATGACGTCATTTAGCATATTGTTGACGTCATTTCCGGTAAAGGTAATAAGAAAACAATCTAGTTTTATCTAGTTGATACTTCATGAATGACCTTCTGAATTAATTAGCGCTCATTTCCGTCAAATCGGTCATGCCGTTTACAATATATGACGTCACTTCCGGTTTCATTTAGAAGGTTCTGCCGCCATTTCCGGTACCGTTAATATGTTTATTCATTTATTCCATTTGATTTTTAAAATAGATTGCAGGAGGAATACACAGGCGCTAGTGTAGTTGCAATCGGTACAGGCGGTTTCGAAATATGACGTCACTTCCGGTTTTAGGAATGGCGGCCGTGAACACTGCAACTTGACATTATAATTTGTATTGTCTATGTTACAATGTAAGTTAATTATATATGTATTTAAAGTAATATTTGTTAAATAAGTTAAATATTGCGTATTTATGACGTCACTTCCAGTTTATATAATAAGAAAAGTATATTTTTATTGATATACTTTATAAAGATGACCACCTAAATTGAATAGCGATGATTTCGTTCTAATCGGTCAAGCCGTTTTTGAGAGATGACGTCACTTCCGGTTTGAAAATGGCGGCACAAAAATGTATAAGAACAAAGGTATCATCAGACGCCAAATGTGCATGTGGTAAAAATTTCAGATTGATCGGTTCAGCCGTTTAATCTGTGGCTGTGATAGCAACGTTTCCTGATATCTGAATCTGAATCTGAATCATAAGATAGCTTTTAAAAGGGGTGTAATTTCATTGCTTTCACGGCCCTCTTGCTCGCAAATGACATAACCTGTTGTTCCCAAATTTGGTATAGGGGGTGGGGTGGGCCATAGCTCGAAATTAAGATATTTCGCAACAATGTGAGATTTTCGAATTTTAAGATCCAGTAGGCCGAAAATGCCATGTTATTGCTTACAGTAAAAGTGTTTGGTCTGCTCCTTAGTTTATTAGGTAGTAACGGTATGTTGAGTTACTGTGAGTGTACGGTACGACTTGGCTGTGTGAAGCGACCGCTCCACTTGATCACTATCAATCACATTTTGAAACAAATGTGATGAATTGGTGATGAAATTGGTTTACAATTGATGTGATCAGTTGGTGATCAGTTGGTGATCAGTATTTTTTACTCGAATGATTAACAAACTAATGCCACATGATGTATTCCAGGTGCAGTTCTGTGTGATGATCGCGTACTTCACGGCCCTGCTGGTGTTCGACTGTAAGCATGACAAAACGCAGACTTACATTTTGATCGCACACGCGACCAGTTTCCTCGTTCTCTTCACCATCTTCTACAAGTCAACTTACAAGAAGACGGATCTCTTAGGTGTCAACAATCAGGAGTTGTCTCGAAAAATTCAATAAATTACCTCCTTCTTCTCCTCCTCCTCCTCCTCCTCCTCCTCCTCCTCCTTCTCCTCAGAATCTTAGAACCATAGAATCATTCAAGCTGTGTATCGTATTTTCTGTTTTAAATTTTTTGACATCTGAACTAATTGTACTTTTTGCCTTGAAGAAGGGATCACCACGGATCTCGAAACGTCGGCTTAAAATAAAGTTGTTTATACACAATTAAACCCATATTATTTAAATTAATATACCAACTGCAAATTGCAAATATTATCCTACTATATATATTACACTGGGTGGCCCGAAAAACGCACAATTAGCGAGACATTGCTGTGACGAAATCGGACTGTAATTCACCTCAATATAAATAGTGGAGCCGATTAGACCAAAATCGCGCATTTAGTGATAAAAGCACCAAAAGCGGCACACTTTTACCGAAAAATAAACTATTGTACTATTCTATAAGGGTGACAAATTTGCACCTCCTAACAAATTTTGTTAAAATTATGTTTTTATATATTATTTGGACCTTGTTACAATTTAAAGTGATATTAAATTTGTATAATTAATTGAAATCAATATTTAAATTAAATCATCCCCCTCCCTTGTCTCCCCAGTGGTAGGTCATTCCAAATATAAAACAAATATTATAGCATGAATCTATGCCATTTTATCTATTGATTGAATGCTCATAACATGAAATCACTCTATAATTGTGAAATATAATTAATATGAGGCAAAGGGCAAAATTTTTTGCTCCCTTTTAAAATTTTTGGTTAATTTTAAATTTTTGATATACAATTCAAACCATGTTACAACTTTTGGCGATGTTAGGTGGTATTAATATTTGTATTATTCCTTGTTGGTTAATTTTAAATTTTTGATATACAATTCAAATTTGTTCAAACGTTTGATTCGTTTGATTCACCGTTTGACATGGTACAAATGGTACCATGGTACCATTTGTACAAAATGGGTACAAAACACGCATTCAGTCTTGAAATCAAACGGTTTTATCGCGCTTTGGAACCGAATTGGCTGCACTGAATTCTGTCACAATTAGTTAAGTGGACTTTCCGTACAGATGCATCACCACTTGGCTTACCGATTTCTTATCGATACACTGAATAAACTGGGGTTTTGCAGTTCTTATCATGAAGTCAAGAAGTATGAATGAAGCGCCGCAGTTTCCACTGGCACGAATCTTCCAGGATCCGCTTTGTTCATTAATCATTAGGTGTCAGACACCCCAAGTGACCTTGATTGACCCCAAAAGCTTACAATTCGACCATCATGTATAGTATCAAATATTTTTTTCGTTATCTCCGTTTCACCATCTTTAATTTGATACCTCACAACCTATATTTACGGTATCTCTCAAAATAAATCAATTTTTAATTAATTAATTACCCTGCATTTTAAATAATTCATTTATTTTCAGAGAAAATAAAATGCTGAGTATGCTATTGTCTCAATAGAATTCGGTTAAAGTGTTGAATGGGCTATAAACATATGTTATTATTGAATGAAAGAAATATAATATTGTAGTGTTATGAATTCAATTAATTAGGGTCAATTACAGGTCATATGAGTTGTTCAATCGTCGGCGACTTTTTTCCTGTAAATAACCAAGGATCTGTGAGTACAATGCAAAAAGAAAAAAACGAAAATGTTAATTTTTGTACCCCACAGCCTAGATCATACACGATAACATCAAATCAAGTCGATTTTTTATTTTTAATTAATTTTTAATCAATTGCTTTAAAGTATGGATGTTTCAATAATTTTGTCAAGTAATATACATAACAAGTTGTATTATAGGCGAAAAAAAATCAGAAAAATGTTAATATTTAGTAGCCAAAAAAATATATAAATTAGCATAATTATTTTAATTAAGGTCAATTTAAGATCATACCCCATGGTCCGATCTTCGACGACTTTTAGTATGTTAAGACCCCCCTTCAAAGTGAAAATGGCCATTATTCATGTATGTGTTATTCTTAGACCATTTATTCCATTTAAGACAGGAAATCTCCCGCAAAATAGGAGATAATTTCATTATCTTTGCGCCAGAATAATGTTGAAAGACTTACGAATCTACGGGAAGATTTGTTTTAATTGAATTATTATTATTTGCTCATCCCCAAATTAACAAACATCCCTTATATTTTAGAAATTATTTAAGAAAACGATGTTTTTTAATAATTTATTGCGTCTCTCACAGAGCGAATATCGAAATTCCGCCACTTTACAGCAAAAGAGGCATCTTTTGGGAATCTGCATTAAAAAAATCAGACCAATCGGGGACATATTGACCCGAAAATTATAGCCACAAAAATTCGATTATCTTGAAGTTGAAATCTTAGTTTCCAACAACGAGTGGAAGGGGGGGATTTTGGATCACTTACATCTCAGAGTGCTTGTCACATTAAATCATTCTGCGGACGTGACATTTCTGAATAGTGCGTTGTTTATCACTTTCCAGCTGTTTGCTTGAAGCTGAGTTCCAAGTATCGTAATATGATCTCATCACGGACTTTTAAACCTTCAATGAAACAAAAAGTATGTGTAATTCAATTAAAACTAAGAAAAGTAATTACTTGAGTTGTAATACCTGATAGGATTACCTTTTGATCTCATTTAATATCTCACGCGAAATCTTATTGACCAATAAGGCTGCTTCAAAGTGATTTTTTTTTACGAAAGTCTCCCGCAAAAAAAGGAGGTTATTTCATTCTCTTTGCGCTAGAATAATGTTGAAGGACTGACGAATCTACGGACTCGTTAGTTTTTATTGAATTATTATTATTATTATTTGCTCATTCCCAAATTAACAAATAACCCCTATTTTAGAAATGGTAGAAAGCGATGATTTTTAGTAATTTATTGTTCTCTCAAAGAGCGTTTATCTACATTTCGCTTTGAGTGCGGGAAAATAAACATCTTTGTGGACCTAAATAAAAAATCATGTCAATTGGGTAAATATTGAGAGAAAAATATCGAATGCAACGGGAGTTTTGTTTCCGCTTACATTTTCGGCATTCGTTATGAGAACGTAACATTTCACGAAAGATTATTTGTTTATATTACAACTCATTTTTGCTTTGAGTAAGATATAGATAAGTAATGTAACATAATATCAAGAACCCAAATATAAGAAATTGAGTATTCCATTTGAATTGTCAACTCGTCAGGTGTATTTCCTGATGGGATGATTTTATAACATTTGATATTATATCACAAGAAATCTTATTAATTAAATTACTAATTAATTTACACAAATGTTATTAAAGAAATGGTAAAAACCTTCGACCATATTTAGTAATACTGGTCGTAGGTCATAACTGAACAAAGTCATCTCCCAATTTTGTTGCTCAATGTATATCTCATCACCGGGTAATGATTTAATAGTGCTTCATAGTTTTGACAATGTTGTGAGAATATTGAGCACTTTTATCAATATTCATGATGGTATTCTATGATATTCGATAGTGTTTTATAAAGAAAAACTAATTCACGGATATTATTTAGTTGACGTGACTAGTTTTAGAGTTAGGTAGAACTTTGGTTTCTGCATGGGGTGGTGTCCGAGTTCATTAGTAAAATCGGTAATAATGTAGTTACACTGTTATTATTTTGATGAGTGATGCGTGTTTGGTTGTAGATGTTGTCCATATCGGTTCTCGCTCATTAACACATTACACTAAGTCCTAGTTAATTAATTTAGATAAAGGTTAAAATAATTCAACAACCTTTGAAGTCAGTTGCATCTGTATCACCAGTGCATCAAATTTAAACATTGATACACTCATTACTGTTCATATTGAGGCGCTATACGTTTTCTTTCAACTTATAAATTTTCAATTTCCTCATGATAACTTTCAGTAATTTTCTTGAATCGATTAGAAGGGATTTGCGAAGTAGAAAATATCCTGCCGAACCGAGGCTGGAATCCGGTCCTCTCACTTGCCTGGCGAGAGCTCTACATACACTCGACAAATCATAAAACGGTATTTGAAAGAAAAGGATTGTCTGAAAAAAATGTGATGGCATCATCCGATGAAGTCTATGCTAACTCGTCATCTAACTCTAGTAGGTGAGCTCTGATCTCATTGATAATAACAAGGATTGATTGTCCAGTAACCTGACCAGCAGCAATATGTTTCGTTCGAATATAGTTTTATGATTTGTTGGGTGTACATTATATACAATTTGTACTGATAAATGAGAGAGAGCATCGAGGAGAATAGAGAGCAGAGGAGTTCCCATCCCCCCCCCCCCCCCCCCCCCCCCCCCAACAGTATCGATCATTTAAATGAAGTCTTTCTTGCACATTCTTGGTCAGATTATAGTTCATTTCCAATTAATCGTGTCACCCTCGGACATCTCAAATCGACTCACACGTGTTACACAGGATTTTTTAAAAAAGAAAATTGATGTCGGTTCTTTCCTGGTTATCGGGAGGGGGGGGGGGGGGGGGGGTCGTAGTGAATGTTTTCGAGTTTTGCAATATGAAGTACGGCTTTCACGCTTCTGATGCATCACTCTGGCGTTACTTTTTCGTTGTCAAAAACAATCAATATGTAGGTACACTTGGCACATTTAATATTGATCGTTCAATAAATCTGATTGGCTGAAAAATGTTAGATCGCACCATCAGAAGTCAGTCCAAGCGATCTCTTTGTCTCACTCTAGTAGGTGACCTCACATTTCAATGATAATAACAAGCTTTGATTGATATGGAACATGACCAGCAGTCATTCAAATTTGCTCACCGATCAATTTTAAATGTGCCAAGTGTACATAGTCAAAAGGATTTTTAATGAAATGAGACAATTCTCTTGAACTTTCTACGTAAACTAAATTTATTATAAAGCTTGGCGCATTGAATTTGCACCGACCATGTAGACTTCTTCTATCTTCTTCCTACTTTCTGTCTTTCTTCTGCTCCTTTATCGTCATCTTCTTTCTTATGTTGCCTTCTTCTTGACACAATGCGCCAAGCTTTATTTTTAATTTTTTTAATTTCGATTTTAAATTAATTTTTTTAAGTTGTTTTTAATTTTTATAATTTTGTTAAAGTTTACAATGATGGTTTACATAGATTTAATTCTTCCAATTGGGACACAACGTTAGGCGTATAGTGTTGTGCTTGGCGGCAGTAACTGGGCGAAATGATTTCACGAATTTTAAGTGCGAAAATGTTTCAACAATATACTATTGCTGGGCCCTTCTTTTAGATTTCAATCCTTTTAGGGGGAAAGGTGCTTGGCAGTCTATTTACAAGTGTTTGTTTTTGTACAATTATTGAATAACGATTATTAGTTTAGGTAGTTTACCTACTTTCTTCGTAGTCATTCCACATCATTTCATTTCATTCGTTTGTTGGATAATTTTAACATTATGGATGTTCATGAAGGTAATGAAAATCTGCCCTGATTTTAATTATTACTCAAGTACAAAATGTATATATACTTATTTCTTGTCGCCTGATACGATAATTTGGTAATCGATGGTCATACGGTCATAATTCTTAGCCGTTTACAATATTATGAATGTTCCTTGAATAAAACCATTTTCAGCTGTATTAATTTATTCATTTGGTGTAATAAATCATTAAGCAATTTGTAAATTTACCTATACTTATTTCTTTCATAGATCAATTTTACTTTTAGTATAATTATTAGAAATAAATTTTCCAATATAATTTTAACAAGTTGGGTATGAATGGTTTGTAGTATAAAATATCTCTGTTCTTGCTATCGTGTAAAGGGAATGAATGAATGAATTATCTGAGAATTACGATGACAGGTTGTTGACATTCCACTCGCAATTTTATGAGCGTAACTGGTAACATGATCCACTCCATGACTAGCCTCGATCTCGAGCTGTGCTCGATGTTATCACGAAACTGTCAAGATGACGAATGTTCGAAAAGAGCTCATATTACACTGATAGCTAAAATTTTGAGTTGGTCTCTCGGTGATGGGAGGTCTTAATAAGCACATTTTTCTGAGTATTATTCAAAAAGAAAAAATTCTGTTGCAAATTTGTCCGACTCAAAACAGTTCCTCTCTTGTACTAATAGCTATATTAAATGATAGGAAAGTAAACAGCCTATTGAGCAATTTGAATTGGGGTGCCATTTCCGTTATAAATGATCCGTGTAGTTTGTATGATAAATTGAGGGATAATTTTATTGAGGTGTATGCTAATGCGGAAGATATCAAACTACGGTCTGTAGATGGTGCGATGTTCAAAAGAGGTGCGAAGCCATGGGTGACAAATGAATTTAAAAAATTAATGAAAAAAAGTGATATGATTTTTAGAAAATGGAAAAATGCCAAGACTAACATGCAGTACAGGGATCAATATAAAGAATTGAGGAATGATATAAACAAGATGTTATTGAAAAGTAAATTGGGATATTATAAGAACCTTTTTGAAGAGTGTAAATTTGATGTTAAGAGGACATGGAAGGAATAAATTCTATAATAGGAAAGAAGCAAATAAACTCTGTAGATGAAGTCATATTGAAGCATTTGGGAAGTGTTTATGATACAGCGACCATTGTTGACAAATTTATTAAAGAATTTGTGGAGGGCGTGGAAGTAATTAAACACGATTGTTCCATTGAGACAATTGAAGGGGATGAGGCAAATGTGGACACATCTATGTATTATGTTCGTGCTACTACAGAATCAATTAAAAAAGTCATTCTATCTTTTGATGCGAATAAAAGTCCAGGTATTGACAAAATCAGGTTCAAAGATTTACAGTTCATGGCAGATGTTGTTAGTCCAATTATTTCTAATTTTATTAATCTTTCGGTTAGGTTATGCCAAATTCCTGATATACTTAACATGTAATTTTGAGACCAGTATTTTAAGAATGGAGATCATAAAGATCATATATCGTCCAATTGCCATTTTGCCAGCAATTGATAAAATTATGGAAAGGCATATTGCTGATCAGATAATGAATTAATTAAATAAATTCAATTTAATAAGTTCAAAACAATATGGGTTTCAAAAAGGTAAAAGTACTGGTCAACTCTTAAATGACTTTTCAGACGTTGTTTATTCGGCTTGAGATAAAAATCTCAATGTAGTAGCTGTGTTCATAGATTTCTCCAAAGCCTTTGATACTCTCCTACATGATCGATTGTTGCGGGCTTTGCAAAAAATGGGAATTGGAGGTCCATTATTATATTGGCTTCAAAATTATTTATCGAATAGATTAATTACAGTAAAATTAACAACTAAATTCAGTAAATTATAACCTATAACATCAGGTGTGCCTCAGGGTTCCATTCTGGGGCCTTTACTATATTATATTTATGTCAATGATATGTTGAATGTGGTGTCAAGGAGTTCAGTTTTTCTGTATGCGGATGACACAGCGATTGTTGCTGTTTATAGGCATTTTTCAGTTGCTAATGAGATGCTACAATCTGACTTCACGAATTTGTTGAGATGGGCTCACGATAATGGTTTAACAATAAATAACAAGAAAACTAAAGTAATGCACATTCACTCCACTTTTAAGTTAGAGGAAATGTACGTATTATATATCATGACTATGATTGCTTGCATCATCGCTTCGACCTCCAAAACAAAAATGCATTATCTGCAGATTGTTTCTGTAAAACAGAGATTGAAAACACTACTGAACAAGTATATTTAGAAAGCCTTTTGTTAATCATAACACGTTACTTACAGTTTATTTTGCGTTAGTTGAGTCTATTATTAGATATGGTGTTCTAGCTTGGGGTTTTACAACTGATACGCACCTCAGTAAAATTGATTCAATACAAAAAAGATTTTTTTAAAATCATCTGGCCTGATAAGGATTTACGTGCGAGGGAGTGTAAATTGCTGTCTGTGAGGCAAATTAATTTTTATGTTTTTATTTTAACAAATTATTTTTAACAAGAGTTCAAGATTCCGGTGCAGCATTCTTGTCAGACTAGAAATAGAGATAGGTATGTTGCTCCGGGTCTGCATTACAATGCCTATGGGTTGCGAAATAGAAAATCTTTGATCCCAGCATTATTTAATAAATTACCTCCTGAATGCATAAATGCATTCAGCATCATGATGCATGAAGCATCACTGCCGGTTAACAAAATAGCGGCTGAAATCACTGCCATCTATAGTTTATTTATATATGTTATGTTTCATTATCAGTCTTCTGAATATGTAGTTATTGTAGCAAGAGGTATTTAAGTATGATTTTTTATGACGTCATTTCCGGTTTCAGTAATAGTACATGTATATTCCGTCTTTTGATATTTCATATAGATGACCGTCTGAATCGATTGGCGCAAATTTCGTTCCGATCAGTCTAGCCGTTTTTTGAGATTTGACGTCACTTTCGGTTTCAAAATGGCGGCACAAAAAATTCAAAAGTTCATAATTCTGTATATGTGGTGAAAATTTCGGTTCAATCGACCTAGCCGCTTAGACCGTGGCGGAGACCGCGGAATATATTGGAAGATGAGAAATACCGGGTGGCCCAATAAAAACGCTCAATTGGAGAGATATCGCGTGACGAAAATACTGCACAAATCGGTCTGAAAATTTCACATAATATAATCAACATACTATAAGGTTTCATGTTTAAAAGATTGAAAAGCATAACTTTTGTGGAAAAAACGTTACAGCTGTTAGAATTTGGTTGTCGCAAAATCGAATAAAGTCAATTGGTCGGGACGCTCTTTCTTCAAAACTACTAATGATATCAAACTGAAAATATTCAATTTTATTCAAAATATGTTGCTAGCATTTGTGTGAAAATTTCAATTCATATGGAATGATGGAACGAATGTTACGGTATCTTGAAGTTCAGCTTAAACGCAGAAACTCGGGGAGATAATTTCACGTTTTGAAATTATCATGTGTAAGAAAACTTGTGAAATTTTACCTCTGCTATTAAGCTCAACTTCAAGAAACTACAATTTGTGTTTCAATGATCCCAATGGATTGAAATTTGTACACAATTGATAACAATACGTTTTAAATAATAATTGAAATTTTCAGCTTGATATCTTTAGTGGTTTTGAAGAAATTGCTTCCCGGACAATTTACGTTTTCTGAACACGCGCCATATTTTGTGCACGCGTATAATGGATTTTTCGACAACCAAATTCTAGCAGCTGCAACTTGTTTCCTACAAAAGTTATGTATTTCAAACTTTCACACATCAAACCTTAGTATCCTTTACTATAATATGCTTAAAAGAGAAGAACGTCGTCCCCGTAGCAACGTGGCTGAAAATTTGGTTCTTTATACAAATCTTGAATTTTCCCCCGATCAAGTTGAAACTCGCCAGTAATGTACATAATTACGTGACTTGATTTATAGTAACACTTTCGCGACATTCTGTTCAGTATTTACCGAGTTATTCGTGAAAAACAACGCTTTTTCTGACCTCTTAATTTTAAACGTCAATTTCAATTGAGCGGTGAAAATAAATTTTAGTAGGCAGTGAAACTAATTTTCACAAATCGACCTGAACAATATTTGGCCATGGAATCCGGAGCTCGGAAGTTGCGTTACGATTAGCGTCTATAGACATCGCTAATTTAGCACCAGTTTCAACGAAACTTGATTTTTCCTGTACATAATTTCAAGCGAACTGGCAAGCAAAAAGTTTCGTTTGAATCCGATAAGTATTTAGAGAGATATTAAATAGAAACAAAATTGTCATTGAAATAGTCAATTTCTTCGAAACTTTCCAAGTGAAGGAAGCCGTGAATCCATTTGGCAGTGAAGTAAATAATGGAATTTCCACTGGAGACCTTGACTTGAATCACGGCAAACCAACATTTCATGTGAATAAATGCTGACTCTTTTGGGGTGGGTTATGCGGGGGGGGGGGGGGGGGGGGGGGCACAAGGGAACATTTCTGTCCAGAGTGTATTTTATTGTTACCTTTTGATATTGGACCTAACTTCCAATATAACGTCTCTCTTTGATATGACTATATAAACAAATATCAAGCAAGCCAAGAATATACATTTTGTGCTGACTTCACAACTTAGCATTTTATCAAAAGATTTTAGTTGGTACACCTACATAATATTGTATTTTTCATTGATGTTTTCATGTGTGCAGAGAATATGCGAACGATTAAATAATCAGGATAAGTTATAAAGTGGAAACATGCATAACATTTTATATAGTAAATTTCGTAATTTCTTAAGATTACATAAAAAGTGACGAACTTCGATTAAATCTCGATACCACTTTTCGTTCATCATAATTGCAAATAAAATCAAATGCCATTTTATTATCACGCCTATTTGTTTTAATTCAGTCTCAAATATATTATTCTTATTTTGGACCCCCCCCCCCCCCCCCCGTGATGGACAAGGCCAGTCGGTTGCGGAGAAGAATACCCTAGACTATGATGTTACATCTCCTGACATGATAATTAAATTGTAAACAGGATTCGATTAAATAAAATTTTGGAATCTGAATTAGATCATCATGTTGGATACATTTTATTCTGTTGTGTTTCAAATATTATAAAAATCATTTTAATTCTATATACCATGCAACTGCAGTTTTTGTTTTTATTCTTCATTGAGTCGTATCTGTTCATATTTTTTTATCATGCTTAAAATGTTTTAATAATATTGAGTTATTCACGATATATTTAAATATTTTCAAAATAGTTTCACTTGTTTTCTTTGTTTCTAATTTACGTATGTACACTACAGGTGTACATTGGGGTTAGTGTGGGTTTGGTGCACGTTCCATAGATATAGCTATAAGAGAGCCTTGATTTGCATTTATGATCGGTCATTCCGTGAGTTGAAAAAAATTATCACGAGAGACAATTCTTTGCGAGCATATCAGTATTTTTATTTTAATGGTATTCCATCTTCAGTTAAGCATTGCCTTGTCCAGAAAGAGAGCTTATTGGGTCATGTATTACTTGGCGGGGCTCTATAGTGCTGTTTATATTATGTGAAATTTTCAGTCCGATTTTTGCAGTAGTTTTGTCACAGCGTTGTCTCGCCAATTGTGCGTTTTTATTAGACCACTACTTATAAAAAGACATCACGTCCTGAACGAGACCAAACTCTTTCGCTATTGCTTGGTGAACCACCTTAGCAACTGTGTTATGGCGTGATAAATAATCCGTGGGAGCTAGTACCGAACAACCAGCTGTGACATGCTGGATGGTCTCCTTTGCTTTCTTGCAGAGTCTACAGCGATCAGACACGTTATCCTTGAGTATATGCCTTGCATACGCGTTGGTTCTGATGACTTGGTCCTGAATGGAGAAAATGAACCCTTCAGTTTCTGAGAAGAGTCCACCTCCTCGTAACCATTCGGTAGAAAATTATTATTATTGTTATTATGTTTTAATTTGATTTTTCTCACGAGTTTTCCTCGGTTTACAGTAAATGCGGGATAAATCTAAACATATTACAGTTTATTGAAAACTATTTTACTTTAAAAAAAAACAATGTATTAAATGTCTAACTGCAGGAAGCTACGAACAATGTGACATGTGAATTGGCAGTGGTGACGGTTTGTTCCGATGAATGTGCTGGTGGCCCTGATAAGGGCCGTTCGCGACGTTTCGAAGGAGTTACTTCCTTCATCTTCTGGCGGCGACTGCAAAGATGTAGCAGGCAGTGCGGACTTATATTCGTTTTCGGGTTGATGTTGTTTCCCATTGGTGGAGTGTTGGAAGACCAATCGCAGAGCCGGGATTGGCGATTGTTTTCGTCCTCACTTCTTCAGTTGGCGGCGCGACTGGCTTCGAGTTCGGGTCGATTTCGAGAGTCGATTTCGAGTTTGAGTAGAGTTCGAGTCGAGTTCGAGTCGAGTTCGAGTTCGAGTTCGAGTTCGAGTTCGAGTCGATTTTGAGTTCGAGTCGATCTCGAATCGATTTTAAGGCGATGAAGCCACTCGTCTCCGTCGAGCACTACGCCGTCCGCACCATCCGAGAGGCAGTCGAAATCGAGAGGCACGCCGGCAGTGTATTTCCAAAGTATACCCAGCCTCAGCGCACCGTCTCCTGATTAGTGTGTCTTGCTCACGCAGTCCATGATTGAATGATCACCTTGGTTGCGAAACTGAAAGTTATCTGTCACAACATCTCAATCCACGTACTAAGAAAGAATATCTTCGAAATATATAATTTGAGAAAATCCTTTCATTGATGTCTGACCACATGAATTACTTGGACATTGATACCTACAATCCTATCGATATCAAATAACAATCCTATCGTTATTACCTACTACTATCCAAGAAATCTTGGCACTATCTTCTGAAGTTCACCGTAAGCTGAAAACTATAGATTGGCGCGAAAAAACGTTGACCTTGGGTACCTCTTTCAGAACTCTGATACGATTTTATTGTATCACTCATCTACATGTACTTAGATTATTCACACCGCAATTTGCAAAATACAAAATTTCAGTCACTGAAAGTGTGGTGTGAATTGGCACTTACCTTTGTGAGGTTAAAAGTGTCCAACATGTTAGTCTTTTATGGAAGCAATTATACTTATAGTGGGCTATTAAGAGAGACAATATTCAGGCATTATAAACATTTAAAGATGCACATTTAATTCGCATCTTTTTCGTTTCCTCTGTGGATAACCAAACTTATTTCTCTTTGACATTGATGGGATGACATTTTGAGATGTTGTGACAGATAACTTTCAGTTTCGCAACCGAGGTGATCATTCAATCATGGACTGCGTGAGCAAAGACACACCAATCAGGAGACGGTGCGCTGGGGCTGGGTATACTTTGGAAATACGCACGCCGGCAGCGTATTTCCGAATTGCACCCGATTTCAGCACCGATGCCATATATGTCTATTAAGCCCCTCCCCCAAGAGGCGTGCGCAGTACACCAGGCCGAGCGAGAACAGTTCTGCATACGCGGATATGGACGTCGCATGCAGTTTTTTCGGTTTTGATCAACATGCAGCGATTGTAAATTGAAACTAAATATCAGAAGATAAATGGAAGTGTGTTGTAAGGACAAGATTCGAAGGTGAAAACTACAGTAAAGAGTGTAATGAATGGCCGAAGTTGTTTGGAATTGCGTAGAAAACGGATTGGTGTGTGCGGAAATCTTGGCCAAGTCTTATCAAATTTGAATATATGAAAAGTTTCGTACTGAAATAATTGTGATTTTTGCTGAAGACTTTTATTTTGTATTTTGTGGAGATTGTGAAATAAAAATTCATTTTTTTGTCTTTGTTCTTCAGCAATTTTTCAGACATTAAACAACTATTGCTGACTAAATTACTCTTGACTTTCTGCAGTAAGCCAACGATACATATATCCGAAACACAATTACAACTGTGACATTTCAGGATTTGAAAATGTGTTGGTGTTGGTGATAGTGTGTTTTTTTAGAAATCTTCTACCATCAAGCCGTTTTATGTGATGTTTTTTGAGATTTACGAATTTATAGAAGTGAATAATATGTTCCACTTTAAATTAAGTCACAATGATTAGTTTCAAAAAATTTCGAAATTCCTGTCTATGCATTTCTTTTTTAATAATGTGAGTTTAATTAATATCAAGAATATGATATAACTAATATACTTATTTGATATATTAAGTAATTATCTCAACAAAATAGGTATTCCTAAAAATGTGTCAACTGCTTTCGAATTATTTCATGGTGATGTGCTTTTTAAGATTTAGAAACTATTAGGAATATGATCTAATAAGTGACCTACCTAATAAGTGACGAAACCCAAGGATATCAGACTCTCTCAAAGTCATTAAAAATGAATGTTGTATGTTTGTACATAAAGAAACTGTTTGGATGATAGTTACTTCATACTTATAGAAAAAAATACGCCATATTAAAAGATGTTTTAACAGCATATAATAATGCAATTTTGTTGTATTAGATGTGTGTTCCAAATTAAACAGAATACAGAGTGAAAAGTAACAGTAACTTTCATTCTTTCTTTCACTTTATTAAAAATAACACACTGCAAAAAAATTACAAGTTTACTTATCAATGAATAACAATATAATTATGCATACTATCATCGTCCTACTTTATAAGGAATCATACATATTAATGACTATAATTGATGAATGAATTAAAAAAGTATGTTTAATTAATACCATCGCAATTATTTATCATATTTAAATTAACAATTTATCATTAATTATGAGGTAATTGTTTCTTGGAAGATAGTACAATAATACTCTAATGTTCTTCGGTCAGAGAGTATATAAGGGGCGTGACTAAGTTGCATGGTGCCGAAATCGGGTGCAATTCGGAAATACGCGTCCCGCGTACCTCAACAAGCGGGACGACAGTATCCGTCTTCCACACGCGTGGAAGCCTGTCATGGCCAGGATACTGGTGCCGCCGACCGAGCCGCCAGTCAAGCACCCGCCAGCCGCGGTGAACATCTCGCCGAGTTCTCTGTTGGGGCCGTGCACGAGAAGCCGCACGCGCCGCGCGTAGTCACAGAACACAGCCCACCCATCCAGGGCAAGACACACCTCGCGTGCAGCACGCAGGATAAAGCCGAGGTACTCTCCGAATCCTTGGAGGATCAATTTAAACCCAATCCTGCCAACGCCTACACTGCCCAGATCGAAACCATGGTAGCGTCCCACCTGGCAAGACACCTTCCAGAAGCAGAAGAGTGCAACGTCGAAGTCTGCACGATAGCCGAGGTTGCCGACTACGCCACCATACTGGAGAGTGGCAAAGCGCCAAGAGCTGACGGCATCATGAATGTCGTCATCAAGAACCTGCCATCAGCCGCAGCTCGGCGTCTTGTCGACATATTCAACGCGTGCCTGCGCAAGCACCACTTTCCAGCCATCTGGAAGGAGGCCAAGGTTGTCGTTTTCCCCAAGCCCGGCAAACCAATGAAGAACCCAAGCAACTACAGGCCTATCAGCCTACTTTCATGCCTGTCCAAGTTGCTGGAGAAAGTGGTTCTGCGACGCCTTGAAGATCATGCCAGGTCACACAACACCTTCATCGACCAGCAGTTCGGCTTCCGAAGCGAACACTCAACCAACCATCAGCTTCTACGCGTAGTCGACAAGATTAGCCACGGCTTTAGCCACGGAAAGTCAACAGGAGTTGTCTTCCTAGACGTGGCTAAGGCTTTCGACAGAGTGTGGCACACGGGACTGCTGTGCAAGATGATTGCGCAGGGCTTCCCCAACTACCTGGTGAACTTCATCGCTAGGTACTTGACGAGAAGATCGTTCCACGTCAGCCTCCGAGAAGAGAGATCCACCACAAGACCGGTGACCGCCGGAGTGCCCCAGGGGTCCATCCTCGGGCCATTCCTCTTCAACACCTACCTGAACGACGTGCCGACTAACATCAAGGACATCGATCTAGCGTTCTACGCCGACGATGGAGCCATTATCGCGCAGTCCGGCAAAGGAGAGTTCCTCGAGAGGAGGCTTCAGAACGCCCTCGACGTGCTGTCCAAATGGTACTCGGCTTGGAGGATTGAGCTGAACGCGACTAAGACCACCGCCACTCTCTTCACTCGCCGCCGCCTCAAACACACACCGGAGCTGAAACTTGACGGGCAAGAGATCATCTGGCAGCCGAACAGCCTTTACCTTGGGGTGAAACTAGACAGCAAGCTGAACTGGCGAGCCCATGTCTAGTTCGTTCAGCAGAAAGCGGCGAGCAAGATGGCCGGCCTCTACCCTCTCCTTCGCTCGAAGTCGATGAGTGTCGCTGTGAAGACGCGAGTCTACTCGGCAATCGTCCGTCCGACGATCACGTACGCCTGCCCCATCTGGAGCGGATGTACTAAACTACTTCGGGACAAACTTCAACGGGTCCAGAACAAGGCATTCCGTCTGGCAAAAATTACAATTTTGGGTAATTTTGTTTTAGTTTCCAATATTGGTTCACTTAGATTTTATTATTTAAATTTGAACACAAAGTTAGGTTTATAGTGTTGTGCTTGGCGGCAGTAACTGAGCGAAATGATTTCACGAATTTTAAGTGCGAATATGTTTAAACAATATCTTATTGCTTGGCCCTTCTTTTAGATCACAATTGTTTTAGGTGGGAAGGCGCTTGGCAGTCTTATTACAAGTTTTTGTTTTTGTACAACATAACAACATAAGCGATTACAGATACGCACAACAACTTTAACCGACCACAGTCCACTCAATAAAAGGTAACTTTTTACATCATTACCTATTTTAATTGCAACATTCCAATCTATACACTCTGAAACAATTGAATAAGAGATCAACGTACCATGTGTTAACTAATAGACCAATTTAAAAATTATCTTAGAGGCTCTGTTATCTTATAAATTATGAATGCAGATTGATATCTAGGAACCCAAGTCCCTGTTTCAAGATAATTGAATCACTTACTCAAGGAAGGGCGTCAATCCATTGGTGGTGGATTTGAATTTGAAACAATTTCAAATTTGAATTTTGAATTTCGAATTCAAATCTGAAAATAGTATGATTGGTAGGTAGATTGGAGACAGTGTAGGTCGCAATGGCTTGACAAAATTTCAAATTGATCAAACCAACTAATCGAAAGGGAATTATTTTTTAAATTTGTAAAAAAAATCGTGCATTATATGTGCAAAATTTCAGATCGATCGAAGAAACGGTGCGACCTATGTGGACAGAAAAAAACATACGGAATAAACAGTGGTCCGTGCCATAAGAGGCAAAAGATTAAATCTCGCTCCTCCTGCTTAATTACATTTTTTTATTTCTATGCATTTAATTCTTGCATAAAAAATCTATGAAATCTAGATAGGGGAGCGGGGGTCTAATTGCCCCAGGGTTAATTGTCTCAGTGCTTATATCTCTACATTGTTGTACAATATTTGAGCGAGCGACTCCTTTTGACACCTTTTGACACGGACGTCTTTTTTTTACTTTTAGCTGTTAACTGGAGCAATAGAAGTCGCACCGTTTCATCGATCGATCTGAAATTTTGCACACATGTAGAGACAACATTGCATTCATTGGTCCATTCATTGGTCCAAAATCCATTCCTTGGTCAAAATTTAAATAAACATCTCCTGATAGGTTGAAAAATCAAAATGGTATTCGACAAAATTGATCAAACTCATATTTTGCATAGTCATTAAGACCAATATTGTCTCTTTATTTTAAAATTTTTCAACCCAATCAGTTGGATAATATGAACTTATTGGCATATTTAATAGCTGTCAGAAATGAAGTATCGAAATAAATGTTTTCCAGTGCCAATTGAGCACTGTGCCAGTGCCAGTGCCCAGTGCCAATTGGGGCTCCACACTTCAAGCTTAGAATAGAGGGAGCTATGTGCGATTGTTCCCCGTTGCTATGGCAACAGATCAAATGTTGTTGACATTTGCTAGATTTTTCTGAATTGAAAACAAAAGAAGTTGTTTAACATAAAGTGATCTTCTAGTATAAAAAGTAAGTAATTGAAACTTTTTCTATACATTTTAGTAGTATGTTACATTTTAAAACAATTACTTCACTCCGAACACAACAGTTTGGCATGATATTTCAAATACAAGAAGTTTAAAGTGAGCTGTCATCTATCTGTAATTCTGTACAGACATGCGTGGAAGGAAGAAGGACACTTGTAGCTAGCGCTGAGTAGTGAGAGCAAATGGCAGCGTGGAAGCCCATTGGATCTGATTTGCTATATGTCAGGGTGCTTAGAAGCTTCAAGTTTCGATGAAAAGCATATTATACTTTTATGTTGATTGAGTGGATCATATTTCAATTCAATATGGATGTATATGTTTTCTGTGCGTTGTGTGCGCATTTCATTGTCGAGAATTTATTAGTACCCGTGCTCGCTCATCAACGCGTTACAGTGAGCGTTTTCCTAGTATTTTTTGTTATGATGTGCTGTTGTGGTAGAATGGGGGATAATAGATAAACTGCTGTAAAAATGTCATGGCATTCGCACCGTCCATTACAAATTTATTTAATTTTTTGTTTTGAGTGACCAGAAATAAATATTTCTACTTCTCATTTTTCTAAAAATAAACTAAAAATATCGTGCTATTCATTGATTTTTTAAAACAAATGTTGCATTGTAAACCTTTAAATTCGAAAAAAAGCATTAATTTGGGATTAAAGGAGTAACATTAAAATTAAAAATAAATATTAAAATTTCCATAGTCTTTATTATTTGTTTAATACAAATACGAATATTACAAATACAAATATTACTCATACAATATTACCATACAAATATTACTCGAGTTACGGATATCACACATTTTATACGACATATTTGCATCGTTGTTTTGTGATTGAATCGGATCGAGAGGACATTGGATAAACTTTAGCTGACAGAAACCTTCACCTATAACTTGTATAAGAAAGAGAGTGGTGAAGAATTATAAGGGCATTCATAGCCACCCATTCATTGATTTATTTGCATGTTTTGTATTTATCCGTGGCCCCAGACCGGATGTGATCCGTCACCACTTATCACCACATTCTTCTCCAACACCGACTTGGACACAGATCTCAGGTCGCTGGCGAGTCCGAGCTTCTCACACAGCTCGATGAAGCGCGCGTTGTGGTTGTAGCGATCCGGTCCGAACTCAGACGCGCGGTAGTCCCAGGGATAGGCGTGGTGGAAGTTGTGCCAGCCCTCGCCGCCAGATACATAGGAGACGAATGGCATTTCTCGTGGAGCGATGTTCCTATACACAACAATAAATAAGCTGTACATGTGTGGACTCAAGTTTTTTAAAGCTTACAAAAGGTTCCGTGCTTAATACGCCATGCTTTAATCTAAGAGGGACCAAGGTCTTATAATTAAAAAAATATTGTTCCAAATTTTATTTACAATTTTTATTAAAAATATAGATACTTTACTCAAACTGAATACTGATATTTGGAAAATGAAAATGTAGCTGAATAACAACTGAAATCTATATTCGATTATATAGCCTTTAATCATCAGAGTTTTGAGGAAAAGTGTTGAAGAGTGTGTTAATGTTTTACTCCAATTTGATGATCAAAATTTGCATTATTTTAATATTATAATTAATTTTTATTTCAAACATTCAGAAAATATGACAGTAATATATAATACACAAAATGCAAAGACAGTATTATTAGAGACATCTAGGATAAATCGTTAAGTGTAAAGTGTATCACAATGATGAACTAAGAGAGCTACGTATGTAATTCTTTACCCGTAGCATGATACATGTTTTCATGTATGCAATTGTACAATGAGAATGAAATGAAGAAATGAATGAAAATAATAATTATTATTTTATAATAACTATGAGTTTAGCTATGAGTTTGGGAAGAGACTGAAGGAGAAAGAGGAGCAACTGAAGCAAAGAATTGCTGCGCTTGGCGCACGAATCAGACGCTACAGCGAGGCGGGGAAGCGAAGACAACAGGAGAAGCTTTTCATCGCTGATCAGAAACTCTTCTCTCGTATGTTGGAGGGCGAGAATGAGCCAGACCAAGTGCAGAAGGTTCCAACCAAAGATGACATGACCAGATTTTGGGCCAGTATTTGGTCCGTTCCACGGCAGCATGCAGTAGACGCTCACTGGCTTTAGGAGGAAGTAACATTGCGCGAAGGGCTGCCAGAGATGGCAGCGTCTCCTGTTACGCTGGTGGATGTTCAGACGGCAGTTAGAAGAACACAGAACTGGAAGGCGACTGGTGTAGATGGCTTTCAGAACTTTTGGTGGAAGTATTTTAATAGTGTACATCAATTGCTCTCGTTACAGTTTCAGCACGTAGTAGAGAACCCAGAAGACCTATCATCATTCTTCACATAAGGCATCACTTACATGAAACCAAAGGCGGGTGATTTGCAGATCCAAAGAACTACCGGCCGATTACGTGTTTGCCCACAATCTACAAGATCTTCACTTCAATTATGTCCGATAAAATCTACACCTATCTTGTAATTAGTTATCTGCTGGCAGAAGAGCAAGTTGGCTGCAGAAAAGGTTCACAAGGATGTAAGGAATTGTTGGTCGTGGATACAGTGGCGTCGAGACTATTGAAGAAGAAACGACGAAACATCTCCGTTGGCTGGGTCGACTACCGTAAGGCATTTGATTCGGTGCTGCACTCATGGCATCTTTATGTCTTGCGTCTTTACAAGATCAACGACGGCATTGTCAATTTTCTTGAAGCAATGATGAACTCGTGGCGTACCCGTCTGAAAGTCGGCAAGGGTGGACAGAGTTACATAACCGACGAAATGCGCATCTCAAGAGGAATTTTCCAAGGAGATAGTTTTAGCCCACTCTGGTTCTGCCTTGCTCTAACTCCATTGAGCAGGATGCTAAGTAAACGTACATTGTAAATAATTATAAATTCAAGGTTGCAGTGTTCTCGGCCGCCATTTTTAAAACCGGAAGTGACCTCATGTATCGAAAACGGCTGTACTGATTGCAACCAAATTTGGGAAATGTGTAGGTCTAATAATAATGAATTAAAGACGACATTATTTTCGGCCGTCATTGTTAAAACCGGAAGTGACGTCATATATCGAAAACGGCTGTAATAATTGCAACTTAATTATGTAAATATGTAGGACATATGAATATTGATTATGAATTTAAGACGACATTATTTTCGGCCGCCATTGTTAAAACCGGAAGTGACGTCATATATCGAAAACGGCTGTACCAATTGCAACCAAATTTTTGAAATGTGTAGGACTAATACTAATGAATTCAAGACGACATTATTTTCGGCCGCCATTTCAAAACCGGAAGTGACGTCATATATATCGAAAACGGCTGTACCAATTGCAACCAAATTTTGGAAAAATGTAGGACTAATAATTATGAATTAAAGACGACATTATTTTCGGCCGCCATTGTTAAAACATGAATTTACTTGATATATCGAAAACAGCTTTACTGATTGCAACCAAATTTTGGAAATATGTAGGACTAATAATTATGAATTCAACAAGACATTATTTTCGGCCACTATTTAAAAACCGGAAGTGACGTCAAATATTGAAAACGGCTGGACCGATTGTAACAAAACCTATGCCATTTTTTTGGATAATCATTTCAATCTTTTACCAAACGCAACTTTTCTTAGTACCTATCCAAATCGGTTGAGGCGTATTTTTTTTAAACCGCTACGTATGGTCACCTTAGGCATAATCCTTTGGGAACACTTCGCAGCAGCGCGCCGACTCTCCATCCTTCAGAAGCGAGATGTAAGAATATTGTCAGGTGCGAGCTTCAACTCGTGTGCCGATGTGTTCTACAAGGACTCCTGCAGACCGCTATTCAGACGTTTCAAAATTTTAACTCTCCCTTGTTATTATATGAATAACAGTATTATTTAAATCTGATCTACAGCTTCAGCAGCACAATCAACAGGTTTTTACATGGACAATTTACTCAGGATCAAAACTGTTTAATGCATTACCTTCTCACATTAAATGCAAAATGGGTTGAGATTTTATGTAAAATCTTACATTATATTTGATTGATGCATGTTTTTATTCTTTATCAGTATATTATACTACGTGAGATTATCTATTTTAATGTATTATTTGTATTTGTATGTTGTACCGCAATGACTGTATTGACATGTCTCCAACATTATGTACTGATCTATCGGGGCAATAAAAATCTATCCATCTATCTATCTAGCTATCTATAAGCTTTCTCATCTTGAACTCTGCGTCGTGTTCTTCCACAAGATTTGATTTCATTCGATAGCACCAGACTCTTAATGCAAGCTTAGAACACCTTCGTCGTACAATAATTTGTTACAATGTCCTAATAAATACTTATTTGGAAATAATTTGAGCTGAAGAAACTTACTTGTCGTAAGGCTTCATGCCGTATAAATGCGCCGCGCTGTTGACCAACCATGTGCAATGAAGACTGATAACATAACGCAACGCGTACGCTGTCATGAAGGAGGTTATGAAGCTTTCGTGCCAGAAGTAACACGGAACTGCCACAGGAATGACAATCGCAACGATGAAGTATATTGACTTGAAGTATCTGAAATTATGAAACCAGTGTAGTGCGTGTTGCATACCGCTGTGCGTGGTTTTATTATTATCATCCCTTCATCTCCCGTTGTGGTATCTAAAGAAGGAGCAATAACAATAGCATCGTGAGCATATTAGACAGGAGGATCAAATTCCGGCGGAGAAGAAGATAAGAAAAAGCGCTTTCGCTTGGAAGCAAAATATTTGCTTGCAAGGCAATATATTAAAAGTGGTTTAGTTAAATGTCAGAAGCATTAGAGGACAAGAGATTAGTAGTATATTAAGTTGCAAACATTTTATAGAACAACATGAACCAGATATCTTCATTTTGACAGAAATGTGGTTTGTGATAATTTTCATGATGGTGAAGTGTGCCCGAAGGACTATAATGTATCCCGCAGACAGAAGAGGCGGGAAAAATGGTGGGGGACATGGTAGGTGTAAAAGTGTGTTGAATTTTCCGTCTGGCGACTCGGTTAATTGTAGTTGCCTTATCGGCTATATCAATTGCCAGGTAGTTTGTCCAGGAAAGTTTTCCAGGTGGGCGATCCCCAGTGGATCGCGTACACAGGTGTAAAAGCTTAGTATCCAAGTTGCATTGATTGGACGGATGATGCTAATGAAATAATCTGCATCAGGTTAGGAACGGGAAATCATCCAGTGTATATTCATGGGGCCTATCGTCCCCCAGACAATGACTTTTAAATCATGAATATGACTAGCTTGAATATGAAGCTGGAATCCCTGAAATCCCAGGTTGTCGCTAGCAATTAAATCATCGTTGGGGATGATTTCAACCTACCAAACGCTAATTGATCATTTCTCCCTGATTCTACGAGCCATATGCAAATAATTATAAATAATTGGTTCGATGACCATAATTTGATTTATACTTTAAACCAGCCCACACGTATCACCACCGGTACAGTCTCTATTCTTGACATTTTTCTGATTAGCCCTCCAGAAATGCTAGTGGACTGTGATGTTTTTGATGGCGTAAGCGATAACAAAGGGGTCATTCTGACAATTAAGTTTAATCCGGGAGTTAAAACGAAATCTACCTTGGCCAGAAGAATCTGGTTTTACAATAAATCTGACGCTAAGGGCTTCAAGTATCACCACTTATCGAATTTTGTGGAATAGGAATCTTCTTCTGGCAGTGTAGCGGAGTGATGGACAAGATTTAGAGAAATTCTCTTCGAAGCTAGAGATAGATTTATTCCAAGTAAAGTAATAAAGAGTAATTCAGATCTTCCTTAATATGACTCGTCAGTCAGACGTCTTAAAAAAAGTGTAGAAAATAGTACATCCACAGGAAATTAAATCGCTCTTAATTTACATTTCTACTTCAATGTAGAAAATACTCGGTATATCTCCTTCAAGCTCTCCCCATCAGAAACAATGGAATTTGGCTATTCCATGAGAAAAAATGAATTAGGAAAATCTTAACCCTGCAAGTATCTGGGAGTGATATTATAAAACACTAAGAAGATTATATACCAGGTGTGCTATTACAATATTACTTGATTATGAACTATCTGGGAGTGACCTGCGACTCCAAACTCTCATGAGACAGTTATTATCATGCTTTTCGATTCATGGTTCCAAAACCATGACAACTCTCCATTATGTTTAGCGAAATCTGAAGAAATGGTCAGTCCAAGCAAAGGAAGGGCTTATACGACTCTGTTCGTCTTCTATTGGAATATTGTAGCTCCATTTTAAATCCTCATCGCGGTATCAATTATGATTTACTGGATAAAGTCCCAAAGGAGGCCATACGACTAGTTTGTCGTAACTTTGACCCACACTCAAGCAACGCACTTCTCCAGAAACATATGAATTGGAAACAATTGACATCAAAAGGGAAAAAAGCCGTGAAAAAAAAAAAGCCGTGGGGGGAGGCCGTGACTTTTGAATGAGAAGAGGTGGATTCATTTTATCTTACATATTTTGGTTTTTAATTAAGAATTATTGTATTGAGTATTAAGTTTATGGTGTCATTGGAAAGAGGGGAAGGAGGAGACAGCAAATCTGTTTAAAAAAACGCAAGTATTTAACTGTATAATCAAGAAAATTTGACATTTGTTTGTGTCATTGGAAAGCCATTGCTTATTGCGAAAAACAGTTGAATGTTAGCATGGAAATTTTGTGGCTCCATTTCAATCGATGTCATGAACCTATGAACAAACTATCTGAAGTGAATTGATTTGAAACGGGAAGAAATGTTGAGCATTCATGAGATGAGAGTTGATGATCTGAGAGTAGAGCTAGCGAAAAGAGGTATCACTGACACTAAGGGAAGAAAAGCTTTGCTGGTTGCAAAATTGGCAGGAGAATTAGAAAAGTCTACAGATGTATCAGATGAGTTGTTACAAGTAACGAAAAGCAACAGCAAAAGAAAATCAAACAATCTGAAGAGTAAGTTGATTGATGTTGGTTTGAAGCCCACGAGTAGCGGATGCCGAACGAAAACCATGACTGTGGAAACAGGAACTTGTGGGAATCCAATGTGTAAGATTAGTATTCTAGATGAGGATGAGACTGTCACTTGCGCGCTATATTGCGGACTTCAATGGCATTTAGCGTGCGCAGACATCTCACGTAAGATCTTCAAAGAAATACAGCATAATAATGGACTAAGGTGGTGGTGTAAGACTTGCGACTCCATACATAAGCAGGGGACTGCCCTTGGGGCTGGACTTGTCGCCAAAGAGTTCAAGATGCAGAGAGAATGTGTAGCTGAGGTGTCTAAACAAGTGATTGAGCTCAGATCTGTATTGCAACAAATTAGTCGTGACCAAGTAGTTCTTGTGGGGACAGTCAATGAAGTTAGAAAGGAAATACTTGACTTCCATGTTGGGTGCTTGAATGGTTGTGAAATGACCACAAAGAGAAGTAGCATAACGGATAAAAAGATGATGCAAGACGCAGATAAGAAAGAAATGGATTCTAAAGCTGATGACTTAATCGAAAACTTCAATGACCAACTGAATCCGCAAACTCCACTTGATCAGATTAACTGCCAAGCGCCAAATCATCTTCAGCGTCATCATCCTCTGCAGCATCAACATCTTCACATCCTCTGCAGCAACAACATCTCATCCTCTGCAGCAACAACATCTTCAACCAAATCAGCAAACTCCACTAGATCAGATTAACTGGCAAGAGTCAAATTATCAACTTCATCATCCCCTGCAGCATCAACATCTTCAACTGAATCAGCAACATCAGCAACATCAACCTCTGCAACACTTTCAGCCTAGTACAGTTCAAGAACCACTGATAATACCTCTCCTGCCGTCGCTGCTTCAGCATCAAGAGACCCAAGATCATAATCAACCTAGTATAGTTAACGAACAACTGTTTCCTATCCTGCCTTCACTGATTCAACATCAAGACACCCAAGATCATCATCAAACTAGTACGAATCAAGAACAACTGCCGACACCTCTCCTGCCGTCGCTGCTTCAACGTCAACAGAACAGAGTACAGAAAAGCAACGGGAGTGTTGAAGGGAATAGATTTATTTTAATTGGAGATTCCATATGCAAGTATGCAAGAGATATTGAGGCTTGGAAAGATGTAAGATTGTCAATATATCCTGGGATTGGTATTGGTCAGTTAAGAATGCAGTTAGAGCAGGTGCCAGTAGAATGTTGTTCTGGAATTGATGTTGTTGTCTTACATGTGGGCACCAGTAATGTAAAATCAAGTTGGGGTGTTGATTTTATGGCTATGGAATTAGCAAGGCTCATTCGCGCAGTTAAGTGTAAATTTATTGGTGCATCAGTTATAGTTGGAGGAATATTGTACAGACGAGATATACAGGTTTCAGAAATTTGTTTAGTGAATTCTGCAATGAAAGATTGTTGTGTTAGG
The DNA here is from genome assembly GCA_934045905.1 of Leuctra nigra. NCBI lineage: Eukaryota > Metazoa > Arthropoda > Insecta > Plecoptera > Leuctridae > Leuctra > Leuctra nigra. The sequence continues at coordinate 27,862,884 of OW203768.1, read as the reverse complement.
GAAAATGTGTCCTTTGTTAACTTGGCTGGAAATGTTGGTTGGTCAGGTTTAGGCAAGAATGGTTTGCATCTAAATTGGGCTGGTTTGTACAGATTAATATCTGGATACAGAAAGGCTAGTGATTGCTTACGGGATTGTGTTAGAGGTTCGGGAAACTGATATGGGAGACGGAGTATGCTTGTCACAGAAGGTTGACATTTCGGATGTTTGAGAAGAGTGTAATTCGTGATGGCAAATGTGTGGTGGATATGGGAAAATGCATTAGACAGACAAGGGGGATAATATGTTAAAATGTCCGATTACTCTTAATTAATGCAAGGAGTTTGCTTCATAAACACGTTGAGTTTTCTACTCTATCAGAAATTTATAATCCAGACGTTATTGTAACTGTTGAAACGTGGTTAGATGTGGACATTTCCTTGGTGAAATCAAATTAAATGGATATGAGATACATAGAAGGGATAGACATAGACATGGCGGAGGTATTCTGATAGCAACAAAAAATGACCTAAGGGGAACAATTAAATGGGTTGATGATGTGCATGAAATGATATGTGTTAGCTTAGAGGAATAAGTGGTGCCCAGCTAGAGGTGTAACCTAGTGGAGAACTAGTCAGACTGGTTGCGAGGGGGTGAAGGGCAAGGGGGGTAAGTTTCCGCGAGCGGTGGGTAGAAAGCGCCACCAGGATTTTTGCCCCTCGTGAAAACAACCTGGTCAGTTACCCCTGGGGGCATTATACGCAGCACTACCTGCCTTCCACTCATGGAACTCATAACTCACATTTCAACCCTCGTGCACCATCTTTGGAGCTCTCCTCATACTAATTACAAACACGTCAACGTCATTGATGACGTCTCCATTTACGGCGGCAAATATAGTTATTTTTAAATCACAGAAGGAATCAAATTGACTGCATTGCTCATCATGAAATGAAACAATATTTTGAATCTTGGTTGGTATCAAACGATCTATTTGACTAATATCAGAGAACAAATTATCCTTATCCGTTCCAAGATTACATTAAAACTTGGCTTACTTTATACGACTAGCAAAAAATATTAGCTATGCTGTTATTTCCGTTCATAATCACATTCATTCAATTAAGAAAATGTGACTATTTATTAATCAAAAGTTATTTCTTATTGATACAATACAATATTAATAACGTAATATAGTCCTACTCCTGTCTTCCTCTATGACAAATAATCAAACACATTATTGATAACGAGATACTAGTTTTAATCTGATAATTCTGGATACATTTCAAGTATTTTTTTGTACCTGACTTGGGATCGTCGATGTTTCCGAGATAACTATTCGGTACTTGCAAACAATGTGGCAGAGGTGACGTCATGATCAGTGAGATATTTTTACTTCTACGAGACCAACACATTAACAAGAAACATTGCTACAGAATAGACATGTGATTTTATTATCAGAGAGAAATAATTTGAATATTTTCAGTCAATAAATAACATAGGTAATAACATAGGTAATAACAGAAGAAGAGGATAGGTGATTTCAACGGGATTGTGGGAAGGTCGGCTAAGAAGAAAATACAAAAATCGAACTGTTGACAAAAATAATTTATATCAAATTTAACATGAGGCAATATCCCAAAAGTAATTGTTCTAACATGGTACATATTGGCCATATATATTATTATATACCTTCTTCACCAGCCATTGTAATATTAAAAAAAAATAGCCAATGGTCTCAACAGGACATGGGCGCTGACAGGACTCATGCTACGGTGTGGGTGGGTGGATGTGGGGGTTGTTGCTCTACGTTTCCCACATTCCACCAAAATGCATATTTATCAAAGTTAGATATTTTATGTTATACAGGGCCTCATCTTGCTATCTTCCCCCCCCCCCCCCCCCAACCCTGTTTCCGCTCAATATTAAAACGTAATATATAGCCGCATGCCACTGTCTTCCTCTATGGCATAATAATGAAACTCAATATCAAATATCCTATTTCATTGTTAATTATTTGATATCTCTTGAAATGTTTAATTATTTAATTCTTTCATACTGTTAAATATGTTATGTAATTTTCTTTGATTTGATTTTGGTATTCTGTGTTTTGCAATTTGCATTTGATGCAAACAGACAATAAAATAAAAAAGTGACTCTATTTAATATTCTGATGATTCTGGATGGCTCGAATTTAGATGCGTTATCCCAGATAACTATTCGACACTTGCAAACACTGCGGCAGAGGTGACGTCATCATCAGTATGGACTGCTTATTTTTACTTCTACGATGTCCAATATAATATTAACAAGTTAATATTACAAGGGGGAATATTTCCCTAACAAAGTAAGTACATCAAACATTTCAAACAATTGAACAATTTTATTCAATTGACTTGTGACACGTCAACAAGGGCGCCTACGTGTGTGTGAGGGTGGATGGGTGGGTTGACACACATTGCCTACATTCCACCAAACTGCCAAAACACCAAAAACTAGTCGTTATGTAATGGCTTCCCAGGCCTTAAAAATCACTGTTCGGAGCGGAAATGTTGTCAACACAGTTTTTCGCCATTTGCTAACCTTGCCCCCTCGCCAACCCCCCCCCCCTTCAAACTTCAAAATAACGTGTCGATTTTCGTGATTCGTCATTAGATTTGTCGGACATTATGCTGCGGATCTCGGAACTGCGATTGACGTCTCGATGAAATGCAATAAAAATCAGCTCATTGTTCTAAAGACAAACCAGTTATATTCACGGCTTATCAGTTGAACAACAAAGTGACAAAGATTGCGTCACTCCGCAAACCGGTGGTTGGTTTTATAGAAGAGAAACCAACCACCCGTTCGCGGAAAGGCCGGGGGAGGATGGACATTTACACTCATACACACTCTCAAGAACATAGTTCACATTCACACCACAGTACAAATTCATTACAATTGCAAGTAAAATAAAAATTAGTTATACAACGGTCAGTCAATTTAAAACTAGGGAGATTACGAAGTAAATACGAGAAAATGCACTATTAAAATACACTGATAAAATACACACAATTAATTATTAGGTACCTAACTATCAACATATCAAATAAGAAAGTAAAACATTAGTCCTACAACGCTCGGTCAATTTAAAACTAGGGAGATTACAAAGTTAATACGAGAAAATACACTGAAAAAATGCACTGATAAAATACATACAATTATTACCTACCAATCAACATATCAATTAAGAAAGTAAAAAATTAGTCCTACAACGCTCGGTCAATTTAAAACTAGGGAGATTACAAAGTTAATACGAGAAAATACACTGAAAAAATGCACTGATAAAATACATACAATTATTACCTACCAATCAACATATCAATTAAGAAAGTAAAAAATTAGTCCTACAACGCTCGGTCAATTTAAAACTAGGGAGATTACAAAGTTAATACGAGAAAATACACTGAAAAAATGCACTGATAAAATACATACAATTATTACCTACCAATCAACATATCAATTAAGAAAGTAAAAAATTAGTCCTACAACGCTCGGTCAATTTAAAACTAGGGAGATTACAAAGTTAATACGAGAAAATACACTGAAAAAATGCACTGATAAAATACAATAATAAAATACGCATAATTATTACGTTCCTATCAAAATGTCAAATACAAAAAAGTTAAAAATTACTCTTACCACGCTCGGTCAAATTAAAACTAGGCAGATTACAAAGCTAATTTGAGAAAAAAAACGGATAAATACACTACATGCAAATACATACATACACTTATGTACAAAATATGCACTAACGAAAAATTAATTCTAACATACTATTATAATTATACCAATCATAGTGATGACACTCGTCCAGTTTGTTTTGGGGGGCAGGGGAGGGGCGCTTTAAGTCACGAGCTTAAAAGCTGGAAATGCAGAAAATGAGAAGAATTGAAGTAAATATTTACAATATTTTATCTATGCAATAGCATAGATAAACGAAATATAGAGAAAAGAAGTTTACATATATACAGAATTATACAATAACAATTTATATACATACACACACCAAATGATACATTACAAGGAAGTTAACTTGCGAATTGTTTTGCTTCTAATTGTTTTGTCTAATGAGCACACACGCGGGTTTGACACTATCTTGACGCGACGCTCACTAGACGTGCCGCAAGTTCTTCACTTTCTGGAACCTGCATAATAAAAAATATAAAATCATCAGCGGATGCATCTATAAGATATTGGTGCGTAGTTATTTATGATTCATAATAATAGGCATTTCAAAATGAGAAGATAATTGATGTATAGAAGATCAGCCTAGGAAGTACAATTACATTTTGTTATTACCTTGGATGTGCTTTCTCTGTCTGCTTTTCAACGCCGCCCGCTTCCTGTTTCTTCGGTCGGTGTTTTGGCATCCGCAATTCCTTCGACAGCCATCGAGTTTGAAATATGAGCTTGACTCGGATCAGATGTTTGATTGTGAATATGCGATGGAGATAGCACGCGTCATCTGTCACAAGCCATCCCGGGAAGTTCTCGTCGATTGCATCTGCGATGATCTCCATGGAATTCTGCAAGATTCGCGGTTGATGAAGTGCATTTTTCGTCTCAGACGCGAATATCTTGAGAGCAAGTTTTGTGACGTCATTCATGATGTCAGTGGGAGGGCACAGTCCACCCAAATCATCGCCTGCCTTGTTCCTGAATTTTTTATGAAACATCAAAAACTCCGATGATTGCTCCAACTGTTGATTACATTTTTGAATGTCTCGCTTGCACTTCTCACACTTGAATTTTTTAATGCAAACCATGGCACCGTACCCTGCATAATATCTGACAGCAGTGGTCTCCAATGTAACTTTGCGGGGGTCGTCGTCTTCTTTTCCTGTTTCATTTTCCATGAACACTCTGAACTGTTCTTGATGCTGGAGGTAATCTTCTTCGGTGAGTTCGGTCTCCTCTTCCATCTCAGCTCTCATTAAATCCATGTATTGTTCTTGATGGGCAAGGAAATCTTCTTCTGTCAACTGAGTTTCGTCGGAAATCTCACCTGTCAAATCTTCATCTGTGATTGAGGGTTGCGTCAAGAGAATCTCCGCCGGCTCGTCATCTTCGTTGTAGGGAAGGTCGGCGTTTTGGTCAGGATGGTCAGGATCTTCGGGGTCATACACAATCTTCCCGTCTCCAATGTCGATGGTGTTGTCTTCGGTCGAATACTCAATTGACAGGAGATTTGCGTCATTGTCGCCTTGGCTGTTGGTGTTTGACGTTCTCGCTGGCTTTGTGATGTGCATCCAAATGACGAGCTGAATGATGCGACGCACGCGTTGCGCTGACGGATTCCTGTCGAATCCACCTCGACCGCGAACAACGGAGAAGAAGCACTCTAGGGGATCTTGGTTCAACCGGGATGTCAGAAGGAAGAGCGATCCTTCTGACTGCATGTCTTTCCACAAGTCGAGGACGGCGACAATCGTGTTCCTGAGACCGACAAAGCAATGGGGGATTACACTGTCGTATTTTGTGCGCAATTGAGCTTTCCACGAGTCGATGAACGAGACAGCAGACTGAAGAGTTTCCCGGGCAATTCTGTTCTTGTGGGCGATGGCGCAATTGTACGGATTTGGCACGTCGTACAATGAACTGTTCAATGCGTCGAAGATGTTGTTTAGTTTTAAGACGAACTTCGCTGTCTGCTCTGCTGTCCAGGTTTTGAGTTGTTTCGTCTCGATCAAAGTTTTGATTAGAGCCGCCACAGAATTCGAAAAAACTTGTACACACAACTTTACATTCATTCGGTCGAACTTGCTTGGGAAAATATGTCTTCTACTGAGCTTGGGAGCTGCTCTTGCAAGAGTAGAAGCGGAATCGATGTAGTAGGCTTTGGTGATGTCTTTCCAAGATACTGGTATTGTCTTTCCGTCAATCTCTACTTCAAAGTCTCGCGCAATAAGATTGTTTCGGACACTTTTGATTAGGTGCGGAACGTCATACATTACATACACTTTGCGGCCTGTCGGCGGATGCAGAAAATATTGTTCGCCATCCACGAGGTTTAAATTACGCACTAACTTCCGATTGTTTGGTCCCTGATCGCAAGTGATCGCGCGCACAATTGCACCTGCTTCAAACAAACTGTCAAGGTTCTTCTTCAGTAGCTCTAACATGTCCGGTCCGTGCACTGTAGTTTTTGAAATATAATAGGCGATCGGCAACTTCCAATTGTGGTTTAGACCGCGAATCATAAATACTAAAATATGAGAACCAGGAGCAGCACTCCTGCCCAGCTCGCCCAAGTCCTCAAAACCTTCAATACAGTCATACTTTGCACTGTATGTCAAGTCTATTTTGATCGCCATCTCATCAAAAAGCAAAACACACTGTCGCTCCGCAAAACTCATACCTGCCAGCTTGGCTCGCAACTTCGTTAAGAGAGACTTGCAGAGACCTGGCTGCAAATCTAACTTATTCATCCAGTTCTCCATAGTTGACTTGCTGGGTAATTTGAAATTCATTCTGTCTCTCATGTCGAAATAAAGGGCCGGTGATTTGTAATGTAACGACAAAGCCAACTGTTTCTCCGCCTCCGTCCATGGCGTCCTGGGCGTCTCTGAAGTGATTTGAAGTATCGGAGACGAGTAAGCAGGCGTCGCTGCAGCCGGGGTCGCTGAAGCCGACGTCACTGTAGCAGGCGTCACTGCAGCCGGGGTCGCTGAAGCCGACGTCGTCAATCTTGAGGTCTGTGTGAAGGGCGTCGTCACTCTTGAGGTCTGGGTGAAGGGCGTCGCTGCAGCCGGGGTCGCTGAAGCCGACGTCGTCAATCTTGAGGTCTGTGTGAAGGGCGTCGTCACTCTTGAGGTCTGGGTGAAGGGCGTCACTGCAGCCGGGGTCGCTGAAGCCGACGTCGTCACTCTTGAGGTCTGTGTGAAGGGCGTCGTCACTCTTGAGGTCTGGGTGAAGGGCGTCGCTGCAGCCGGGGTCGCTGAAGCCGACGTCGTCAATCTTGAGGTCTGTGTGAAGGGCGTCGTCACTCTTGAGGTCTGGGTGAAGGGCGTCACTGCAGCCGGGGTCGCTGAAGCCGACGTCGTCACTCTTGAGGTCTGTGTGAAGGGCGTCGTCACTCTTGAGGTCTGGGTGAAGGGCGTCGCTGCAGCCGGGGTCGCTGAAGCCGACGTCGTCACTCTTGAGGTCTGTGTGAAGGGCGTCGTCACTCTTGAGGTCTGTGTGAAGGGCGTCGTCACTCTTGAGGTCTGGGTGAAGGGCGTCGTCACTCTTGAGGTCTGGGTGAAGGGCGTCGCTGCAGCCGGGGTCGCTGAAGCCGACGTCGTCACTCTTGAGGTCTGTGTGAAGGGCGTCGTCACTCTTGAGGTCTGGGTGAAGGGCGTCGCTGCAGCCGGGGTCGCTGAAGCCGACGTCGTCACTCTTGAGGTCTGGTTGAAGGGCGTCGCTGCAGCCGGGGTCGCTGGAGCTGACGTCGTGAATCCTGTTGCCTGGGTGAAGGGGGGAGTGAATCTCGCGGACGTGACACACGGTATAATAACGTTGGGGGTTTCATTTTCGTTAAAACTTATTAAATCATTTAAAATCTTACCATCAAGAGTAGGCACAGCAAATTGAGTTAGTTTTTGGTGAGCCGCATTCATAAAGCAATCTTCAGTAAAATGTCGCTGACACACGTAAAAGTTTCTCAGTTGATCACGATTGTAGTTGTCCAGTAATCTATTATCACAATTATCAATCCACTGATCAAGTTTTATTGAGTTTTTCGTCGAATTGCAGGGAAAATAAAAACCTTTTAAATTGGAAACTGATTTTACACTGTTTTCACAATCACGATACACGCACTTTAATCTAGACAAAGACATTTTGAATATATGTAGAAAGCTTGCCGTGTACTTACACGACCAAGTTGTAAAAACAACTGAACGAGAATTGTGTCTTGCTCTTCAAAGTGAGTCATCTTTCCCCCCCTACTCAACATTCAAAATCACTAATAGATTGGAAGAGATGGTCACGATCAGATAAAGGAAGGAAATCTGGCGGGAAATGTCATAAACATTGGGAATATGACAAATGAGGGTGAGATGCTAAATCTAGCCATCTCCACTTGATTAGTTCGAAGAAGAACCGGAAAAACACTTGCATTTCCTACACAAATAGCCGGCGAAATCAGTCTTCAATCCTCGATGAGAAACTCAAAAGACTCAAAAACGATTTTTTTGGAGATGGCAGAGTTTGCATCTATAGATACCCCTCAAATCATACAAATGAAAAGTCTTTGTTAAATGGTGCAATATGATACAACCCATAAACGTAAAATTTCATTCTTAAATGAATGAAAAAAAAAATCAGTAAATTCAGTTGACCTTTTGCCGGAAAACAGTATTCCTGACATTACCTAACGAGTGATGTCATATTATTATAACCATGGCAACATCATTGTTGGTTTATAAATATGATATAACTCGTAAGGAAATGTTAGGAATACCGTATTCCTGCCAAAATATCCACTGATTTTAAATTTCATATACATGAATGAAAATTTACACTTTTGAGTGTGAAAATTTAGTGTTTTCAAACATGTTGATATTTTGAGATACAGTATTTAATAAATTTATGAGTATTCCCTATTGAATAATATAAAGCATTCTTTTTAGAAGTTTTCAAGACATATAATTGTTAAAAATTAATCAAAAGAAATACAACAAGAGTCACTAAAACACTATAATATAAAATATTTAGGTTTAGCAGTTAATATTATTATTATTATTATTTATTCTTAAAACATCAGCTTGAAATACAGTGTTTTGCTGGTAGCGGGAATAGAGCAAAGCCCCGTAGCACAAGTGCCCCGCTACCAGATACATAGATAACATAGATACATAATACAATACATAAACATGAGGAGAATCTAAAAAAACACACACACTAATTAGATTCTGATTCGCTTTTTGCAATGACATTAAAAATGTATGCGTATAAACTTTCTTTAAAAACTGCGTGACTCTCAATCATCTTAAAAGACGAATTGCATTTCATCGAGACGTCAATCGCAGTTCCGAGATCCGCAGCATAATGTCCGACAAATCTAATGACGAATCACGAAAATCGACACGTTATTTTGAAGTTTGAAGGGGGGGGGGGTTGGCGAGGGGGCAAGGTTAGCAAATGGCGAAAAACTGTGTTGACAACATTTCCGCTCCGAACAGTGATTTTTAAGGCCTGGGAAGCCATTACATAACGACTAGTTTTTGGTGTTTTGGCAGTTTGGTGGAATGTAGGCAATGTGTGTCAACCCACCCATCCACCCTCACACACACGTAGGCGCCCTTGTTGACGTGTCACAAGTCAATTGAATAAAATTGTTCAATTGTTTGAAATGTTTGATGTACTTACTTTGTTAGGGAAATATTCCCCCTTGTAATATTAACTTGTTAATATTATATTGGACATCGTAGAAGTAAAAATAAGCAGTCCATACTGATGATGACGTCACCTCTGCCGCAGTGTTTGCAAGTGTCGAATAGTTATCTGGGATAACGCATCTAAATTCGAGCCATCCAGAATCATCAGAATATTAAATAGAGTCACTTTTTTATTTTATTGTCTGTTTGCATCAAATGCAAATTGCAAAACACAGAATACCAAAATCAAATCAAAGAAAATTACATAACATATTTAACAGTATGAAAGAATTAAATAATTAAACATTTCAAGAGATATCAAATAATTAACAATGAAATAGGATATTTGATATTGAGTTTCATTATTATGCCATAGAGGAAGACAGTGGCATGCGGCTATATATTACGTTTTAATATTGAGCGGAAACAGGGTTGGGGGGGGGGGGGGGGGGGAAGATAGCAAGATGAGGCCCTGTATAACATAAAATATCTAACTTTGATAAATATGCATTTTGGTGGAATGTGGGAAACGTAGAGCAACAACCCCCACATCCACCCACCCACACCGTAGCATGAGTCCTGTCAGCGCCCATGTCCTGTTGAGACCATTGGCTATTTTTTTTTAATATTACAATGGCTGGTGAAGAAGGTATATAATAATATATATGGCCAATATGTACCATGTTAGAACAATTACTTTTGGGATATTGCCTCATGTT